>ML781035.1:17288-37772 GCA_009831015.1 Picea engelmannii | reverse complement strand
TATATATATATATATATATATATATTCTAAAAAAGTGTTCATTTATTAATATATCAATGTTGTGATATTTAGTTTTCATATATCAATATAAAAATACTTTATTGTCATGTTATATTTTTAGGAAAATTATGAAAATCTCAAAGGACCAACAAGTTGATATTCGAAATATGCCAGTAGGAATGTCCAAAAAAATGTACAAGGAGATGGTCAAAGAATTGTACATAATTGCATCGCAGGAGGAGCTATCTCAACAATAACGTGTTTCAAATGTATGTAATCATTGAATTATTCTATTAGGTACAAATAATTAATTATACATTAATTTTCAAACATTCTCTTACAAAAAAGAAAAGAAAATGGAACCCATTCAGCACATAAAACTGGATGACAAGGAAGAAAAGGGTTGATAGCAAAGTTTGTGAGTAATTGTTATTTCCTTATAACAACTTAAGGTTTTTTTTTTATATATTTTGAGTTGTTTTACAACATCCATCCTTGAATGTCTTCAAATAGGTGCTAACATACAAAGAAGAGCCATCAGAAAAAATTGATTGGCATTGGGTTAATTAAGGTTTGTGAGAATATGTTGGCATATAAAAATTAATTGTCGAATTTGTAAGTATAATACATGTTGTTTTACTTCCATCGTTTTATAATTAATGAAAAAAAAAATAATACTTTATATTAAATCTATGATTTATTATGGGGTATAAAACTTGCAGGAAACAAAGTATGGAACTGATCCAACAAAAGAATTGTTGAAACAAGGAATGAGATTTGATTTTGAACATATGTGTATGATTCGTGACTCACTTCTTTCTTTGAAGGTACATCGCTTTTCAATTTACATTCATGTATATTATTTATTTCAATTTTCATTATTCTCACCAATGTATATAGACTCATTACAGTTTATTTTTATGTTTGTAGCTGGAACTTCAATGAGAACAAAACAATCGAGACAATCAACCAAACATTCAACAAAATAACCCAAGGCATGGAAGTAGTTCGAGAACTAACAATAGTTCCAATGAAGAATGATGACCAATATATTTGGATATCAATGCAAGCTACAATTCTATATTTTTGAAATAATTGTTTGTGAAAATCAAACATTTTTGTTTAATGTAATGGACATAGTGTCCTAATTGAAAGACAAGGGATTATCGATAACTGTCCCATTTTGTATGACAAATTTCCTCTTATTCATATAATAAAACATGTTTTAATTTATTGTATTGCGTTGTCCAATGTTGTTGTGAAATGTTACATTACTGACTAAATATATGGATGACTAAATATTATAATGAAGAGATGTAAAATCTGATGATATAACAAATTAATCCAAACAACGTATCCAAATTCACTAATCAAAATATAACATATATGTAAATTTTTTGATAAATAATGGAATTTAAAAATAACAATAATTGCACTATCACAGGTCGGTATTTCTCGATGTAATTTAATTATTAATCTCATCTGCACGTTTAATATTAAAACTCACTGGTGTGTTTCATGTGAAATTCACACTGGTTCTTTTATGTAATCAATTAGAACTGGTTTCAATATTAATTTAATACCACGAAATTATATTAAAAATTTGGCCATCGGTGCGTTAATATTATATGAAGCACCAGTGCATATGTGTTATTGATACGCATTGACGCAGTTGTGTTATTGATAAGAATTGAGGCTTGTTTTTTACTGAAAAGCACCGATGCTTTCGGTTTTTAATGCACCAGGGCATTTTTCCCTATAACGCACCGATGCATATTATTTTATACAGCATCGGTGCCTTCTTATTAACAACTCACTGGTGTGTTCATCCCTGGTGCCTAATTATTTTTAACTCTCTCGGTGCGTTTTGATGTTAAATCCTTGGTGCTTTCATATTTTACTTCCTTGGTGCTTGAAGTTAAGTGTACAACACCGGTGTTGTAGGTGTATGTACACATTGGTGCTTGTGCCTTATACAATGCACTGATTTGTAAACATCTGCTAACACCTCCGTCACCCAAATTTCTTTAGTTATAATCAACTTTCATTATAGTGTCCGCAAAAATATCTGCTATCGATAGCAGATGTTGTAGTGGAGATTTTTTTGAGAATGTTTTCCAATTTTGTAACACTAGAAACCTTCGTTATAACCTCCGCTAAAAGGTCTTTTCCTTGTAGTGATTGCAATGGTCATTTCCTTGGTTCCTCTTCTCTTTCTCTTGCCCACTTTTTTGGCTTGTTTCCACTTTGAGATAGAACATTATATTGATACACACTTCTACCCGGTTTACCAAATTGAGCTCCTTTATTTGGATTCTTATATGGGAATGATTTGAATCCCTTCTTTTGGAATCCTCTCTTATCCTTATAAGGCTTTTTCTTATGATTAGACTAATCATAAAAACACTTGGCCTTCCTAATAGTTTCTTCCAATGTCTTTGTCTTATCAAATTCAATTCTATCTTAATAGGATTGTCGCAATCCATTAAGAAAATGTTGTATCCTTTCTTTATCATCCTTGAGGTAAGGAACATACCTCAACAATTCTAAGGATATCTTTGAATAAGAATATATGGTCAGTTTTCCCAACTTATGCTCATGGAACTCCTTGATTTTATCGTCAAAATACTTCTCTGATAGGTAAGCCTTCCTGAAATACTTCTCAAACTACTTCCATTTCAACTTACTCTCTTTAAATCCTTTGACTTCCTTGAGATCCTCCTACCATATGGAGGCTCCTCCATTCAAATTAAATATGGAAATAATTTCCTTTGTATTTTTCGAGTAATTGTGTACCCGAAACCACTTCTTCGGACTCAACATCCAAGCCTCAACTTCTTCTCCCTTCTTGATGTCTCCATCAAAGGTAGGCGGCTCATCCATTTTGAATTCTTCAGTTAGATAAATATATGAATGTCTTTGTTTATTCTTCCTCATAAAATTATACCCAGTGTCACTAATGGACAACTCCTCAAAAGTATACTTCCTACTGGACGATTTTGTGGAAACACTTCCACTAGATCAGTTATTCCTTGCATCTTGGTGCCTCTTCTTGGAAGAAATTCTTCCCACATTTCTATGGCTTAGTCCATGATTTTGGGCACCTGAAGGGGTTTTAAACCTCTCTAATTGTTGCAATTCATCATTACTAGTGGTTTGGCCTTGATGCAAGTGATTCTAAATTCCTCGAAAGCTCTGCAACAAAATTTCATTTAGCTCTTCCTTCTCATCTTGATCTCTCATGAGCCTCTCATTGTTTGTTTTCATACTTTTGACAATGGCCACCATATCTAGAGGGGTTTCTCTAGCCCTTCGACCATCAAATTCCTCATCTTTGAAGTGTGAGGTGCCTTCCATGCTACATTGCACCATTCACATCTACCTTCCTTTTTAGGATGTCCTACGTGTTGAAACAACAAACCATTATTAGCCATTACATCATCGATCATTTTAAATATGCATTCTGGTAAAATAAAAGGTGTTTTTCAAAACATCAAGCAGTCTTGGTGGCCAATTCAAGCCTAGAGTTTGAACTCTACTCTAATACCACTCAATAAGACACCCAACCCCATAACTCCCATAGGATGATGGGATGTTCGATTTTCTTCTCCTTTCCTCAGGGAAATTATTCAGAAATAATTTCCCAATTTCTATTTATAAATTATTTAAGTGAAGACTTCTGTTATCATAACTTTTATTGTGCTAAAATATTACCTATTCAATCCTCAAATTACCAGTGGAGTCCCTCCAAGGGGCTCACTACAAGGAATTGGGTATTATACGCCCTCAATCAAATGATTAGATTTAGTTCTCGCCACCATATCAAAAATCTATAGCTATTTGGACTCCTTTCAGTTGGAATACCTGATTTCCAATAATCAACATCATCTCCGATGACTCCATTCTGATGGATCACCCTCATGGATCCAACAATCCTCAGACTCAAAAACCAATGGCTCTAATCCCTTCAGTCCTTCAACTTATACAATGGTTATCAATTGTCACTCCATTTACTCGTTAGGTGATCAAGTAGGACACATGATGATCCTGCATCTAAGGTTTACATGTTCCCCTTCATCGATCAATGGTCATCCTTAACTCTCAGAGTCCTACACCATCAGAGTGCATCCACCTCGATGCCATGAACTAACTTGATCATCTCACTCTGACCACGTATTCTCCGATGGATTTGATGATCCTTATTCATCTCATCTTACGGTCTAATCTCATTTGTTGGTTACAATTGTACGATAGTTAATATTCCTAGGTATTCTAACCTATATCGAGTTGTATGTAAATCAATGGATGAGATCCGATATGATGTATCTGACAGATTGACGGTCCTCAAATTTCCTCATATTTGAACTCATATCTTGTACCCCTTTCTCCTGGCCTTCGATGGTCCTTCTTTCAATCGACCTATATGTGACATCAATGATCATGATCTTTCCATCTAGTCCTTTGATAGGTCAATGACTATAATTGAATCAGAGTCCCCTCCATTGGAGTCCCAATACAACCTTACACTATCCACCTCGATGACCACATCCTTCGACCAACGGTCAGGATCTACTCATTGTGCTAAATTCAATGGCTATGACTCCCTCCGACTTAAGACACATGTTTTCATCTTATTAACATTCTGATTTAGGACTTATCCATTTCAAGGTTTCTTCTAGGTCATCTCTAAGGCTTTACCAGACATTCCTTGGACTCTCACCTTCGTTCTAAAACTAGCTGAGGAAATTTTTACCTTGAAACATAGTTGAATATTTTCATTTCCTACAATATTTCCATTTAAGATAGGTGGTTTCATCAACTTAAGGCTCCCTAACTGCACATAAGCCCTCCTCAAGCATTATGGTATCTCAATGCAAATTCCTGGTGAATATTTTCATATATTGGAAGCTTTCCATTTAAGGGATTACGGTCTTCACAGTATTACACCCCACCCTTACACTATCTACTTGGTTATATAGATATATCTAGTTAATAGTGAAAGAAAAAAATCATGATCCATTGTACTCAGGAATTTAACCATTCCTTCCATAAATTACCCTTCACCATTTAAACCTTAAAACAACATGTTTACATTGCCAAACATACATCAAACATGTTAATTTAAAACACTTATTTGTCCATTAAATGTGTCAAACCAGCAAAGTGACTAAGAGAGGAAACCTTCCGTCCCAACCTTATACTATGTTGTGGAGTTCCTTCCTACAGCATGCCACCCCTATGCCAAGGCATGGTATTACAAGGGGATTGATTTAGTTAAATGAAAAATTAAATGGTCTAGAAAGGTTACTATCCTTCACTCCACTGGAAACAATAGAAGTTTCCCTCTTCCCACTAATCCCAGGACCTCCATGGGTTTATCAAGCACCTTCCCAACTAGATTTTATTTTCACAAGGGAGTCCCTTCTCTACTATACAGTCCGTCGATGACCTCCCCTTACTAGTGTTAGTTTCTTTCATGTAAACACCAAGCCGAAAACCTCTATTTCTCCAGTATGAATCTAGGTCTTATTTGTTCCAGGGTGTCCAGGGTGACCATTACTCTTTTGGGAAAGGTTTCTATTTTCTTCATGAACAAATTCTCGATTTCTCTATTACTTAGAGAAATGTGCGTGAGTTTCCTCCTCACTTATTCATTCAACCATGAGTCTGCAACTCATTTTTTTATATGTGGTTCCTTGTGAGAACTCCTTCACATCTCCTCAATCATATGTAATCCCCCTAAGCGCATTCCCTCCTACTCTCTTTGGATACTTTACCTCTTCCTCTTGTGTGTATGCGTCTAGGTGGTGTTTTTTTCCACCTTTGGCATCTTATTCCACCAAATACTTACGATTCTCATGGTTTTTATCAGACACAACCAATAATCATGGATCTGAATTCGAAGGGGAAGTCCAAGGGTGTCCTTCTATCGGGTTTTCAGTTGACCCTTGCCTCTTCAAGAAATCAAATCTGTCAGCTTTTATAAATGCTTTAACCACCTATCCTGCTACCCATAATTGGTCATGTGGCTCCATGTAGTTTTAAGTACATGCATAGGTGGTGCATTCAATGTTTTTAGGTGTGAGATAGAATGTTGATCGAGCTTCATATTTACTTCATTGAAACTTCTCTATTCCCCCTCACTAGTCCACCTCATTGATTCCCACTTTGTGATATCATGGTCAGTACTCAAGGAATTTCCCTCTCGGTCAATTGTCTAATGCTTTGCATTATTCAACAACATAATTACATGCTTCATAATCACATTACATGAAGTCTTAGCATATTTATAGTTCTGGGAGAAAACAGGGTGTTACAATGACACGTGGTGATTTTTTTCTAGTTATCAAAGAAGTGGCTCAGTCATCAAGTGAGAGGTTTATTCATCATCCATTGTAAGTGAACAAACCTGTACACTAGTTTTTTGCAGCATATACCACTATACAGTAGTGTTATTTATCATATCCTACATGGATTGGCATCTAGGAACTGAAGGTCATTTTGCATCAACTATATCTCTCAATTCAAGTGTTCATTTGCAGTCAAATTGTTTTTGTTGATTTTGATTTTATGTTACTATACAGTGGTGCAGTTATTCTTTCACACTTCTATCTTTTATGCTATCAAAATTTACATCTTTATTAAATGAGTAGGCCTCATCCTCATTTGAAGAACTTCAAACTATCATAACTTTCTCATATTGACTTAGTTTTGAGAGAATTTTCTTTTAAGTTGCCTAATTTTTCACACATAATCCATATTTGCAATCAAAGTTGAGTATTTTTGCATCTTTTTATCAGTTGATTATATATAATCATAATGATTTTTTAGGTTGTTCATGTTCTCAAATTAACTGGTTCTAACTATAAGATTTGGAAACATAATACGATTGAGACCTCAGGGGAAAGAATGAATGGTGGATTGTTAATGGCGACATCAAGAAACTAGCATATGTAAAGGATGTGGTTTTATGGAAAGAACATTGTGAATAGGAAAGAGGTCTTATTGAGAAAACTATATCTGACGGCCTACAGGTACACATTGAATTTGAAGATGATATTGTAAAGGTATGGAAGATTCTAGCATCAATTTATGACAAACTAATGATGTTTTCAACTATTATATAGAAAATAAAATACAAGAAAATACATGAACTAGATCCTAAGGATTGTGAAATGGTTGAGAAATTTCTTGCAGAACTCAAGAGATATAATGAGAAATTGAATAATTTTGGTTCTAATTATAAGAAGAATGATAAAACACTTATTATTCTATTAGAGAATAAATTGCCTCCCATCTATGATATGTTCATTCCAACTAGAAATAGATCTATTGAAATGTCTAAGGGAACTCTTAAACCTAATTTTGAAGACTTCTACAAAGGAATAATTTGTGAACAAGACATGCTACTATCAAAAGGTCAAATTGTTTTTGGGAAGGCACATTTGGTTCATGGAAAGAAGAATCCATATAAAGGTCCTAAAAATGGCATTAAACCTAATGTACCTAGTACTTCAAACAAGGTTTCTAATGATATTAATGTAGGTGATTTGAAGAAGAAAGGGTGGAAACCTTGTAAGTACTATGAAAAGACCAATCATGCTGAAACTTACTTAATTTAAGAGGCCTATTGATATTGTTAAATCCAAGAAAAAATCCTCTAAAGAGAAGCATGTTGTTCTTACTACCTATTCAATTCATCCAACTAAATCCATCTCCGCTTCTCTAAAATGGATCTTGGATCCAAGTGCCTCCAATCACATGACTGGTAATGGTTCCTTATTTACCTCCTATGACAAATAAAATCAGTTGGCTCATAAATTTTCAATTATTGATGATAATATTTTTTTAGTAGTTGGGTCTGGCAATTTTGATGTTCCTAATGGTGTACTAGAAAATGTGTTTCATGTTGAAGGAATGCCCATCAATTTATTTTATGTTTATCGTGATTGTCAAAAAGGGTATAAATTTGAATCTTGAAATGATAGATATGTCTTGAAAGATATTAATAGTGGGTTCAAAATTGTTTCATATGACCTTGTTAATCATGATGCTTACTTGTTTAAGTTTATTGGTTTATCCTCATCTAGAAAACAACATTTTTATTATTATGTTGCACAAGATGATGAACAAAGTAAGTTATGGCATGAAAGATCAGGTCACTTGAACTTTGGTAAAATGAAGCTTTTTTCTAATATGGTGCCTGACTTAGCTCCCATTTCTTCCATTAAGGGTGTTTGTGAAGGTTGTGTCCTTAACAAGCATCACAAGAAAAAGTTTGAAAATGATAAAGCTTGGTTTGCCAAAAAACAGTTGCAATTGGTTCATAGTGACATATGTGGTCCTCTTAAGACTCCATGTTTATGGTTGGGTTGTCATATGGAAAAATTCATATCTCCTCATTCCTAGGGAGTTAGAGGAAATGTCATATACCGTTGAAAGGTATCGGAATAAGATTTCCAACCATGTGACTTTTTCTCCCATTTAAGATAGGTATTTAGGGTAAAAAATCCTTTAAATATAGGGTATCCAAACCGATCATCAAAAATACAAAAAAAATACTTTCAACAATATCCATCTTGCAATATTTATCTTCGACATCTGTAGGCTCCCCCTATCTTTGATATCAATGCCAACAATATTTCCAACAATCTCCCCCTTTGTCATTGATGGAAACCCTTAGTCAATTTTGTAATAATCCCCATGTCTATAACTCTTCTTATGTTTGCAATTCTTCCTATGTCTACAACTTATCCCCCTTTCACATCAATGGAAAAGGGATGCTCCCTTTGAGCTTGTGCTTCTCTTTAAGCACTCAAATGCGAAATTTAAAAGTATATCTCTAATTGATCATTATCTAGGCTATCTCTACTATAAGTATCCAACATTGATCCTTCTATTTGATTATTTTTATTGATCTAACTTTCTACTCCAAAGTCATTGATCTTTTGAACGGGGTGAAGCTTTAGCATTGATTTTATTTGAATATGTTTATGCCTCCTCATTCCTTTCTGAAAATGACCAATCAAATGAATTCTCTTGTCCAAAAGAGAACTATAGACTTGAATTTCCATTTTCAAAAGGAAATGCCCCAGCCTTACCTTTTCTAGAAATGGGGTGTACATGTCTTGAGTGATAATCAAAGAAATGAATATCCCTCCCATATTCATCTAGCTTATCACATCCTTTCTCATAAATAAAAAATCATATTTCCTTATTTATTTCTTTTGCTTCCTTTCCCAAACCTTTGAGTATTCTTCTCTATGCTTGGTAAGAACATATTCTTCCTTGTTTTATTTAGGAGGTCCAACTATATTTCTTCTACAGTAGCATTTAGTATTGTATTCAAGTAGAGGAGCAAATGAATTGTAGTTTCTATTAGCAAACTCATATAAAATTCTAGTTTTGTTTCTCACATAATCATCCTTTGAGGTCTTATAAGAACCTTTATTTCTATCTCTCATGTGATCACTTCTTGCATAATCTCTACAATCTATTGCCTTATGAACAAAATTATTGCAAGAAAAACAATAGCCAGGAAAGAGATTTTGGTACCAGTTTGTGAAAGGCCTTCTTGGTGGAACAACCCTTCTGAACTCATTCTTGTTATTCTTGTGACAATGCTCGAGTTTATGTTGGTCATCATTGCCTTTCTTACTACTATTTTCATTGTTGATGGAGCCTTTGAGAATATTTGCATAGATTTTAGGATTTTCTTAATTTTCCTTTTTTGATGGATTTGTGACCTTAATGCTTGCATCTCCCTCAAGGGTATTTTGTTTTTTTTCTATGGCCAATACCTATCTTGATGAATGGTGACCTTTGGAAACTACAAATATTATCTAATATTTCAGTACTATTTCCAAACTTCGGGATTTTATTCAACTGATCAGTTGTTTTCTCTAGTTCCTTTCTTAAGGAAACGATTCCATCCTCTAGCGTCTTGCAATTTTCTTCCTTTTCTTTAAGTTGGCTTCTCACCACTTTTTCTACCCTTTTTTCCTATTCTAGTTGAGTCTTCAGGATGGTAATTCTCTTCTCTGTTTCTTCAATTTCATTATCCTCCTCTTCATATTTTTGCAATTTATATTTATTTTTAATATTCTTTTTCCTAAGCCTATCTATTTCTTCTAAGACACTTACGAGTTTTGCTTCAATATATTGTTCTTCTTAATCTAGTTTTTCTTTTTGATTATCTTCATTTTCTTCATCAGCAAGGATTTGTTTCCATGTTTATGGAGACATATTCTTATTCATCATCACTATCTTCCTTTTTTTCATATGAACACTTAGTATCAAAATGCCCTATTCTACCACACTTAAAGAATTGGAAGGGTAGCTTACCTTTGTATTTTCCAGATCCTCCTTTTAGCTTTCTCACAAATTATGCTTCTTTTGTTCCTGATTCACAGCTTGAACAATCACTAGATCTCTCTTCACTGGGTCTCTCTTCATAAATGTTTTGTATCTTTTCCCAAATTTGTTTAATTGATGTAAAATTCATCACCTTGACAGACTCAGAATCCGATAGGCCACTCAAGATGACTTATATTGTTTTTGCATTGTTTTCACTTGACTCCTTCCCAGTTTCATCTGTATGACCTATTGTGACTAATTCCCAAATACCAAACCCAAGGACCTTCAATTATATGTTCATTCTTAGACTCCATGATGCATAGTTTGTTACATCGAAAAAAGGAGTTCTATTTATAGGGAGACCTTACTTACAATTCATATCTTCTTAAGATATGTCTTCCAGTAGTTAAATTATTTCAGAAGGAGCCTACTTTAATGCCAATTGTTGAACTTATCCTTATACTAAGAGGGGGGGAGGGGTGAATCATAATAAGATACCTTTTACTTTATTTAACCATTCATCAATCATTCATTAATTGAGAAACAATAATCACATATAAACTCAAATCACAATGCACAAATTTTAACATGGAAACCCAATCGGGATAAAACCATAAAACTTATCTTTACAAATTCAAGTAGGCGCCAACCTACTGGAGACACCAGTCTCCTTAACTAAGAACCAACTCAGCAAGATGTAGGCACCATCCTACTTGAGACACCAATCTCCTCAACAGAGCACCAACCCAGCAGCACCTCTAGGCACCAACCTGTTGTTACAAGCAGACACCAACTTGCTAGAGACACCAATCCAATATCTTCATACATAAATCACTTCTGACTTAACCCCCATATTTAATTCCACATACAGTCCTTCAAACCCTAATCAGGTGTAGTCTTTATTCCCTAACAAGCCTCATAGAATCATTTCTGTAATATAATACCTAATGGCAACATCACAACCTCATAATAGCACACACTGAAGAATCAAAACCTCAGAACAAACAATGCATACGGTATCATCATAGAACTTCATTCCTTCATAGTGCACCTTGAGAATAAGAAAGACCCCAAGAAAATCCCTTAAACTTATATTGTGCACCTTTCGATCCCAAAAAGACACCCAAGTTCCTTTAGAGCACCTCAGATCACTTCTACAAACCTTAGACTTGATATCTTGCTTGGTTACACTGCAAATGCACACATATATCTTGTATTTATAGTAATTATGTCTCCACTTCCAGGGCCGACCTATAAAGATTGATTGAGCCAACCTCACTTTTCTGGTTGGGTTGTCTGACGAAAAAAATTGTATCTCCTCTTTTGTAGGCAGTTAGAGGGAATGCCATATATCGTTGTAAAGGTATCAAAATAATATTTCCAACCATATAAATTGTGATCACATTTGACCTAGGTATGTAGTGTAAAAATTTCTTCGAAGATAGGGTATCCAAACTTATCATCAAAAATCCAAAAATAATACTTTCAACAATATCCATCTCTCAATCTTTATCTTGGACATTTGTAGGCTTCCCATATCTTTTAAATCAATGAAAAAATTATTTCCAACAACATTCAAAAGGTCTCAAGAAAATATTTTGCACTGAATCAATTTTTTGTGCAAATTACATTTTGAGCAGAGTACCTGCTAAAGAAATTTTGTAAGTTACTCTTAAAGAAAAGTGGAGTGGAAGAAGACCAGACATTAGAAATTTCAAGTTATTTGGTTGTGATTTTTGGGCTCATATTTCCGATGAAAAATGGAAGAAGCTAGATCTCAAATCTCATAAATGAACTTTTGTTGGTTATAGTGAGGAATCTAAAGCATACATGTTATTTGATCCATCTATTCAAGATGTTATCATTTGTAGAGATATACAATTCCATGAATTCTCTATGCCACCATATTATGAAAAACCTCATGTTGCCTTGAATTTACTTAAGTCCTCAATTGATAATGTTTCTATAACTACTTCTTCAAGTGATGTAGAAGTACTAGATTATGTTGTTACTATTGATTCTAGTACTCCACCTAAATATTTTGAAGATGATGGTGTTTTTCATCATACTACTAACTCTCTTCTTGTTTGGGCATAGGAAACACTTAAATTTGCAAGTATTAATGTTGGTATTCCATCTGGCACTCGCAATACTAGATCAGAATGTGCTCTTATGGAAAAATTCTTAGACACGGATGATCCTTCCACTTATGTGAAGGCTAAAGGAAATCTAGAATGGGAGAAAGCAATTTTTATTGGATACGATTCTGTAATTAAGAATCATAGTTTGGATTTAGTTCCTCTTCCTCCTAGGAAGAAACTTGTTGGATGTAAATGGGTCTATAAGACAAAATTTACCATATATGGAGAGATTTTAAAGCATAAGGATTGATTAGTAGCCAAATTCTTTCTATACAAGGAAGGTATTGATTACACTTAAACCCTTGCCCCAATTGTTAAAATGAACACGATAAGAACAATTATTTATATTGTTGCATCTTTTCAATGGGAAATTCACCAAATAGATGTCAAGAAAGCCTTCTTAAATGATGATTTTCATGAATAAATTTATATGCAACAACCGCATGGTCTTATCACTTCTGACACTTCAAGTTTGGTATGCAAGTTGCACAAGTCCTTGTATGGTCTTAAATAGACACCTAGGGCTTAGTATGAGAAAATCGATAATCATTTCTTGAAGAGTGGTTCCAAGCAGTGTCAATATAATCCAAATATGTATGTTCATTTTCTTTCAAGATGATTCCATCATAGTTGTTATTTATGTGGATGATCTAGTTCTTATAGGAAACAAAATTTTATTAATCCAAGATCTAAAGAAAAATTTTGAGATGACAAACTTAGGCCTAATTTTATTAATCCAAGATTTAAAGAATGATCTAAAGAAAAAAATTTATATGACATACTTAGGCCTTTTACATTATATTTTGGATCTTCAAGTCTAGCATATGGTTGATGGGATCTTCCTTTCTCGTACTAAGTATGTTTTGCATTTTCTTGCTCATTTTCACATGAGTGATTGTAATCCTTCACCAACACCATTTCAACAAGGGGTCAAATTAATAGTTGATTATGAATAAAATCTTGTTGATGCCACACTCTATCATCAACTTGTTGTTAGTTTGATTTATTTGACTCATAGCAAGGATTATATCTCCTTTGTTATTAGTATGGTTTCTAAGTTCATGCAAAATCCTCATTAAATTCATTGGAAAGCAACTAAAAGTGTTCTCAGATATTTTCAAGGAACTCTCAATTATGGTGTTTTCTATTTTCACAAGATTTTTGTTTCACTTCTTAGTTGTATTGATTTTTTCACTTCTTAGTTGTATCGATTTTGATTGTGCATGAGATGCTACCGATAGACTCTCTAATATAGGATATATATTTCATCTTGGTTCAAGATCAATTTCTTGGTCTAGTAAGAAGTTGAGAACCCTTTCTCTTTCTTCTTGTTGGGCCACTTGGAAGGATGTCCACCTTCCTTCACCAACCAGTAGGATAGAATTAGCATATTGTCAGTAATTACTATTGCAATCCACCCTTGCCAATCCAGTTGAGTAGGGTGTTTCCTAATAAATAATTAGCATGTTAGGGCATTAGGGTGTTAATTAATAAAAAAATGAAACAATGCTTTTCAGTCAGAAACAAAAGCAACAAGTCTCTTGTTGTTGCTTTTAACAAAAATCACCCAGTTTGATTAAAAAGGGTGTATTATTGTTGAAATACAATCAATGGTCATTTACTTCTTACTTCCACTAGTTTTTCTCTTTCATTCTCTTCATATTTTTGTATTGTGCGACATTTTATTCTTGTGTGCTAGTCTAATATGTTGTTGCATTTTCAATTTTGCATATAGAACTGTGGATCAATTGGTATCAGAAGCCATCTTTTGCTCAGCCACAAAATTTGGAAGAGAGGCCATCCAACAAATGTTTTTCAGAGCTAGACGTTCTTCTCAGGACTTCCAGTTTTCCCTCCTCAAGGCTTCCATCATGTTAATCTTTCACCATTCTCCACATGCCCTCTTCAAGGTACCAGGTGCCTTCTCAGTGTGCTCAGGAGTTCAATGATTCTTAGCGCAACATCTAGTGACAGATCGAAATCTGTGGTAAATAAAATATCATGCCATCGTGAAGAGAGCCATCTATAGAGGATTCTACATCCACTACCACAACTCCAATTCATGATTTAATGATGTCTCTCCAAGAGCTACTCTGTTTGCAACAACGCAAATCTCTAACACCCATGCAGCTCGATACGCGCTTCCAATTACCGAAGTTTGCAAGAAAAATGAATGGCGAGAATGTCGACTCTTGGATTTGCAGTCTTTCCACATACTTTCATACATGTCCTGAGATGAAATAATACATGAAGCTTCATATTGTCGGTCTGCAACTCGAGGAAATTGCGCAAACATGGTGGGACACTCAACTGGAGAATTATTCCTGGGTCATGGACATAGAAACCACACATTACGACGTGGGATGGATTCTACCAGGCTCTCATAAAGCGCTTCTACCCACTGAGCTATCACCAGAACCTACTCGCCAGATGGTTATAGCTCCAACAACTTCTCAATCAGTTCGGCTAGGGATACATCGACACCTTTTGCAAATTACACATCCAGCTTCACATCAGTGACCCGAAAGATGTATTAGTTATCAAATTCAAGTATGGTTTATTAATGCATCTCCATCATGAAGTTGATTTGTTTCAGAGTTTCTCCTTGGACAAGGCCTTTCTTCGGGCCTTAGTCATCGAGTGTAAAAAGGCCACTTTTCCCATTGTCCCTTCATATTTTCTCACTCCCGAAGACACTGATGTGATAGAATGCTAACTTGACCAACTTTTGAATTTCATCCCTACTCCATATTCATCTTTTCCTTGTTTGTCTCCACCATTTCTTATGGAAAAGCAGGTTTCTATTCCAGTAGTCTTCACCAGTAGGTTATGTAATTCAACACAAGTGTCAACATATTATAACATGTTTCCTGTAAATTCCTTTTTTTCCACACAGATTATTGAGAAAGATTCAGGAAAATGAAATTCTTGCAAATGCAGTATAGTGGGGCTAAATCAGACAGGAGGTATTGAACACACTCATTTTTCTTCAAGGGAGCTTGTATTTAAAGGAAGTGTTGAGGCAAATATTTTGGATGATCAATGTCGGGTGGATGAGTATATGGTCAAGATGCCCCTTACTCTCGCTCTTTCAGAGTTTGCACATCAACACAAGAACACAACTCAGTTCAACGTTCTACTCACACTTTATCCTAGTGTCATATTCAAGTAGTCGTTGCATTACTAGCTACACCAGAGCGTGCAAAACAGAGGCCTCATAAAATTCACATGACATTATTCTTTCACCCGAAAGCTCATTTGTGGCTCTTGTGGGACAAACACCGATTCAGAGGAAAACATCATCAACTATGTTGACTCAAGTATGATCCCGACACAGTTCGAGAAAGCATTGGAGATAATGAAGTGCAAATTTTCTCATTTGTTGGTGGAAGTGAGGACGCTTCCAACTCTAAATGGGGAGGAATTGGGCCACCAAGAAGGATGTACACCTTCCTTCACTAACCAGTAGGAGAGAATTATCATATTTGCAATAATTACTATAGTAATCTTCCCTTGTCAATCCAGTTGAGTAGGGTGCTTCCTAATAAATAATTAACATGTTAGTTTGTCAAGCAGTTAATTAATAAAAAGAAAAACAATAATTTTTAGTCGTAAACAAAAGCAACAATTCTCTTTCTTTTGTTGTAAACAAAGATCACCCAGTTTGATAAAAAAGGTTGTCTTCTTGCTGAAATACAATCATTAATTATTTAATTTTTACTTCCACTGGTTTTTCTCTTTCATTCTCAGTGTATTTTTGTATTGTGCAACATTTTATTCTTGTGTGTCAGTCTAATATGTTGCTGCATTTTCAATTTTTCATATAGAATTGTGGATCACTTGTGAATCAGAGTACATGGCAGCTAAGGAAGTCGTGTGGATCTGACATGTCCTTGTTGAGCTTGGACTAGTTCATAATGCACCTACTAAGTTGATATGTGACAATTAGAGTGTTATTCAACTTGCATATAATCCAATGTATCATTCCAAAACCAAACATATTGACCTTGATACACATTACATATGAGATCTAGTTGCATATGGTGTTATTGATTTGGAGTATTGCCCCACTAAACAACAAGTTGTTGATAACTTCACCAAGCCCATAAGAGAGGAAATGTTTCGTCATCTTCACAACTTATTGGGAATGTGGGAAGTTTCCATCAAGGGGGAATGTTAATCATAATGACATCTTCCTCAAAATGTGTTTTATCCCTCCAATCAACATTAAGGGGGAATGTAACTTTTAATGTTTATCTAGTTTCCATATTTACAGTTGTGTTGCTTATCATTATGATAAGGAAAATTGTATATGCAATGAAGCATTGTTAGACTCTTGGGCATATTATTTTTCATTAAATCACTAATTTATAAAGTGAGTTTATCCCACATTCATCATGGGATATGATCTCCTATTACCTATATAACAAAGGTGAATGAGTCTCAACTGTAATATGCTTGTGTGTTTCTTGAGAGTTGTATGGATTCCACATGAACTCCACACTTGAATGGCTCCCCACCTTAGGGTTTAACCACTTAAATTTATTCCCTCCTCTCTTTTGTTTGGTGGATCTAGTTTATTGATTTAATGCTTTCCATATGAGTTTCAATAGGACAGATCTAATAGTTATATTTTTTACATATGTTCTTGGTCTTGTGGTTAAAAAATGAATTAAGTGAATATTGTCCACAAGGCCAAATGACAAAAGTGTCATTAATAAATCAAAACCATCATTTGAGCTTGAGATGTTCCACAAAAATGTTAGAGCCTCTAAAATGAGGATTTTAGTGAATAAAGAAATGACATCAAAGCCATTTGTTCATAGAATCTTCCTTTCAAGATGAAGAAAGTAGACTTAAGGCATATTTCAATGAGTTTAAGGGTTGTATGGTTGACTAACTTAGAAATGAGGTTAAGAGCCTCTGAAATGAGGATTTTAGTGAATAAAGAAATGACATCAAAGCTTACCATGATGTCTTGATCATCTAGATGGAGTTTGTGAATTTTACAGATGAAGTTAGAAGAATCTTTGATAAACGAAGGGTTTGGCCTATAAAAGGTTGAAGTTTATCATCAAGGAATTGAGATAAAACATAAATAATGGCTCCAATAGCACTGATAATGGGTCTAACAGGGTTATCCTTTTTATGAATTTTATTCTTTCTCCCTTAACTCAATTTTGATTCTTTATTAGTATGTGATTTAATCCATCTCTTGCAGCTAGAGCCATTTGAATATTTGTTCCCCGTCTCCTAGAGAAAGAAAGATCCCACCTTACTAATTCCCTTTGAGTCAATGGTTATTTTATCTCCCAAATTAACAAATCCTTTCTCATTGCCCTCCATTCAAAATCCCTCCCTTCCACTATCCCTTTGTCCTAATTTGATTCTCTTACATTGATGGCATAATCAATCACATTTACATGATCTTATCCAAAAATAATGTTAAAAAAAAATTAAACTCCACAAAACAGATGTTGGAGTTTACCAAAATCCTTTCTCTTGTGAGAAATTCTACATATACCACACTAGTAGGTTAATCCAAACCCATCTCACATATTCCACAATTGTCTCACTAAGTCATCTATAGCAAAACATTCTTATAATACTAAACACCTCATTTTTTTTGCCCAAACCAAAATCCTTGCATTGGTAACCCATTGCATATGAGGACACTCTCAACCAGGCTGGGAATTTGAAGTCCACACGTCAATATTTACCGGTATAAAAATTTTGAACCTGTCAAATTGACCACTCCATAGGGTACTTAGCTTCCTATAGCTATATTGTGTAACCTCTACCGAGGCTACCCACTCAACCGGTTTGTTGAAAGGGTCAATTGGTTTGTTGGAGGAGTAAATAAAACAATAATCTAAATTTAATGTTGTGCTAGACTCCCATTCCACATAGAGTGTTAATGGTTAAATGAATATCCACTTGAATGTTCAGTTAAGAAATGGGCCACTCCCTCTAGCCAAACATTGTTTTCTTCTAGTGAAAATTGTTTACTCGTCTCCTCACAGATTTTGTCCATCAATTGCCACCAAGAAAATTCATGACTCTTGACAATTGTGCCACTAGTTTGGATTTGATGTTGGATTGCATTATATTTGATTCACTCCTTGATGTAACATTCCCATGGCAATTTTTCATTGTCACTATAAAGCTCTTGAATATTTTCAAGATCGAAGAAGTTATAGACATGGACAATTTTCAAGATAAAAAAAGTCATAGACGTGGACAAGATGATAAATCCTCCAAGAAAAACATGTAAGATTTAAATTGATTCTATAATATGCGAAATAAAACTCTTCAAAAGAATCGAAATTTAGATGCCAAAATGGATCATACCTTCGGCCATTGATGTTGCTTGAGTTTGATTAATTGTTGTAGAAATTTTCCCAGTTCCACACTAGTTTTGCTTTCCATATGGCACTTCCAAGATCTGCTCACTTTGATTGATGGTGTAAGACTGAAGGAAATTGATTGAATGAATTAAGCAAGCTTGGGGACCAAAACGAAATCTTTATAGCCAAGCTTCCATCAAGATTTTGTTGGCTAACTGTTAATTGTTCCACATATCTAGGTAGAGAACCGTATGGAGTAATGGACCATTCCAGAAGCTCCCAAACGAGAAAACGGTTCCAGTTGGTTTCCAAACGAGCTGTGGCAGTTGAGTAACAGTTCGGGTTGGTTTCTAAATGAACTGTCGGCGGTTCAAATAGGGTTTTGGTTGGTCGAATGAGCTGACGGTGGACGATTCCGGTTGGTTGGTTTTCGAATGAGCTCCGACGGTTCAAAACAGTTACAGGGGCTTACATTCTCCCACTTGGTCCATACTTCCAATCTTAATGTATCATCTTAAAACCTATCGATAATTTGTATTAAGTAATAGATACATGAATCATGGCGATAAGTCCTCTTATGACGAGTATTATCTTCCTTGTATTATTATGTATTTATTTCTTTTATAATTTATGTGGCAACAATTTCTTAATAAATAAACCTTATGTTTATTCTTGGTCCTACACAGATGAATTCTCTCAAATCAAATTAAGGTGCACATAAATATGAGGAAAACATCACAATAATTAAGAATTTCATTAAAATAACATTGTCCATACAATGAGAAACTACATAATGGAACCAAGTCCCATATTCATTACATGCTCCTTGAATTTAAACGGTGGCATGCCCTTAGTCAAAGGATTAGCGATCATTAACTCAGTGCTGGCGTGCTCAATGACCACTTTCTTTTCTTTAACACGTTCCCTTATGGCTAAATATTTAATGTCGATGTGTTTATTTCGACTCCCACTTTTGTTGTTTTTAGCCATAAAAACAGCAGTTGAATTGTCACAATACATTCTCAATGGCTTGGAGATAGAATCTATAATTCTAATCCCAGACATGAAACTCTTAAGCCATACACCATGTAAAGTAGCCTCAAAATAGGAGACGAACTTGGCTTCCATAGTGGAAGTGGCAATCAAGGTTTGCTTGGCACTCCTCCATGATACAGCTCCACCGGCCATCATAAAAATGTATCCCGATGTTGATTTGCATGAATCAACACATCCAACAAAGTCAGAATCTAAGGATCCAATTACTTCCAAATTGTTAGTCCGTCTATACATAAGCATGTATTTTTTGGTTCCTTGAAGGTACCTCATTACTTTCTTTGCAGCTCTCTAGTGGTCTATACCTGGATTACTCGGATATCATCCCAACATTCCCACAACAAATGCAATTTCGGGTCTTGTGCAAACCTGAGCATACATTAGGCTTCCGACAGTAGAAGCATATGGAATGTTCTTCATTTGTTCCCTTTCAAAATCGTTCTACGGGCATTGGTTCAAATTGAACCTATCACCCTTCACAATGGGAGCTATACTTGGTGAACAATCCTTCATCCAAAATCTCTCTAAAATTTTATTAATATAGGTTTCCTGAGACAGACCCAAGATGCCTCGAAATCTGTCTCTAT
>ML781035.1:0-17238 GCA_009831015.1 Picea engelmannii | reverse complement strand
CTCCTCCTCTAGATCTCCATTGAGAAATGTCATTTTCACATCCATTTGTTGCAACTCCAAGTCGAAATGGGCTACTAATGCCATAATTACACGCAAGGAATCTTTCTTAGATACAGGAGAGAAAGTCTCTGTGTAGTCGATTCATTCTTTCTGAGTGAATCCTTTAGCAACAAGTCTTGCCTTGTATCTCTCAATGTTGCCCAATGAGTCTTTCTTTGTCTTAAAGACCCATTTACATCCAATGGCTTTTGCACCATTAGGCAACTCAACAAGATCCCAAACTTTGTTATTCTTTATAGAATTCATCTCTTCCTTCGTGGCATCGTACCATAATTCTGATTCTTTGTAACTCATGGCTTGTGAAAAGGACTCGGAATCATTTTCGGCTCCAATGTTATAGTCAGATTCTTGCAGATACACAACATAATCATTAGGAATTGTTGATCTCTTTGGTCTAGTAGATCTTATTAATGTTGTACCACCATCTTCCTGAGAAGTATGTGGTTCAACTCATTGTTCAAAATTTCTTGGAAACTCTTGAACTACCTGATCTACTGGAATGTCGTCAGCAACTTGTGGAACTTCAACAATTGGTTGTTCGACACCAGTTTGTATTTGAGGGGTGTTGTGAACAATAAAAAATCTATCACTTGGGGTGGAAGGTTGAGATTCTGAATGATCCTTCTCAGAAACTATGTTCCTGGTTTGATCGCTCCCACTGTTCAAGTCATTTTCAAGAAACTTTGCATTTCTTGATTCCACAATCCTAGTGCTATGAGATGGACAATAAAATCTGTAACATTTAGACCTTTCATCATATCCAATGAAATACCCACTAATGGTCCTTGGGTCCAGCTTCTTCTCTTGTGGATTATAGATTCTCACTTCAGACGGGCATCCCCAAACACGCATATGTCGCAAACTCGGTTTCCAACCTTTCTATAACTCAAATGGCGTTTTAGGAACAGCCTTGGTTGGAACTCGGTTTAATATATACATCGTCGTCTTAAGTGCTTCAATCCACAAGGATTTAGGAAGATTGGAGCTGCTAAGCATACTCCGCACCATGTCCAATAATGTTCAATTTCTTCTTTCTGCTACACCATTTTGGTCGGGTGAACCAGGCATGGTGTATTGGGCAACAATCCCATGCTCTTGAAGAAATTTTGTGAATGGCCCAGGTGCCTGTCCATCTTCTGTGTATCTACCATAATATTCTCCACCTTTATCTGATCTCACGATCTTAATTTGCTTGCCGCATTGTTTCTCTACTTCATCCTTAAAGATTTTAAAGGCATCTAATGATTCATTCTTATTATGAAGCATGTAGAGATACATATATTGTGAGTAATCATCTATAAAAGAGATGAAGTATCTCTGACCATGTGAGTCCAAGTCTGGACTACATATATCAGTATGTATGATCTCTAATGTGCCCGAACTCCTATTGGCACCTTTCTTTGACTTGTTGGTCTGCTTTCCTTTTATGCAATCCACACAAGTCTCAAAATTAGTAAAACCCAGAGTATTAAGTACCCCTTCATTTACCAATCTTTTAATTCTTTCTATGGAGATATGACCTAGTCTTCGGTGCCATAATTTAGAGGAATCATCATTAATAACACATCTTTTAGTGCCATTGTTAACATGCATTGAATCATAAATGACATTGTTTTGTAAATTAATGCATTAAAGACCATCAGACAAAATACCATTCCCAACACAATCAGATTTATAAAATAAACTGAAATATATTTCTGAAAAGTTGAAGGAATATCCAAAAGGTACAAGCCTTGAAAATGAAATCAAGTTTCTAGAAAAACTTGGAACATAAAAGGTCTTTTCTAATTCTAAAACAAAACCACTACTTAAAGTTAAATAGCATGTTCCTATAGCTTCCGCATGCGAGCCCATCTTGTTTCCTGATAAGATGCTTTGCTCACTTCCCACTGGCTTCCTTAGGTTTTGCAAACCCTGCAAGGAATTCGAAATGTGAATTGTTGATCCAGAATTAATCCACCAAGTGTTAATATTGACATTGACCATATTAGATTGATAACAAACGAACCAGATTGTATTTCCCTTAAGTTCAAGGATATCACAACGAATTTCAGAGAAATTTGTAGGTTGTACAACTGCATAAAATTAAAGATTACATGCTTACGTTAAAATTGAGGCTAGCAAAAATAAAATAAAATTTCATGCTTTACCAATGTAAATTCATGCTTAAATTTGAATCTAATGACATAAAAATTGTCTGTGGGCTAAATTTCCAATTCAAGTATTCTATCATAGATTTGAACTTTATGATAAAACTATTAATTCATAATTCCTGTGGGTAAGTTATAAATAATTTAATATTTTATCCTAATTAATTATATAAATATAATAAAAATTCTTGTGGGATAAAATTTATTATATTTAGTATAATTAATTACAATTTGTGTCTAATATTCCTTATGTGATCCTAATCAATCATAATATATAATATATTTAATTAGAGATGTTGTGGCTATTCTCTAATCAATTAAAAATTATATGGATCACTAGACATTATTTCTTTTATGCATAAAATTAAGTTGATATGAGAATAATTATAAATTGCATAAGTAAAACTACATGGACTGATTATGCATCAACAATTGATCCCAAAACTATGATTTAAGCAGTATCCATGAAAGTTTCTAGTTGGGCATTTCAGAAGTATTAGACGTAATGGAAAGGTTTGAAAACATTGGTATTGTAACGTGTTTGTTGGCTTTATTGCCACTGAACATAGCACTGTAAGCAAGCAATAACCAGCGTGTTGAGCTGCATTCAATGCTATCACAAATGGTATAAATCAAGGGGATTCTACAATATATATCATCTAGTGTAACATTGAATGCTGCAATAACAGACTGGTTATTGCTCACCTATTATTATATCCTCCATGGTCAACAAAGAGGCATGAGTCATTGTCATATTAATGAGCAACAGTGGAAACTCTGGTATTCGTGGAGAGTGGGTTTTCAAAATTCAAATTTTGTTAATTTCGTAGAATTCAGACGAATGAGAAGTGGCACAAGCACCTTGGATCTGCCACATGAATGGAGAAAAATTTACCATGGACAATGAAAATCCTTTATCTAAAATTCAGTGGACACTGTCGTACTTGCAATTTGCAATCAAGTACCCAAGTGAGCGGCCAATAGACTTGGGCTAAATTATAGACCCCAAAACGCGTGAAAAACTTTGAACTTCAAATAAAAATTCTCCACGGACCTTCAAACTTCAAAATCCAATAGTGGCCACAAACCATTGGTACATAGTGCAAGGACGTTTACACAGTTTTCTTTTTCTTTACAGATGGAGTTCATTAAGCATCTCCTCACCACACATTCATATATCTTATTATGTTCATTTATAAAGGGGTTTTTAAATTATGAAAAATAAAATCAATATATTATAGGTATTGAGGCGATGTTGGGGTTTATAGGTTTTTGGGTATAAAAAGGAGTATCTATTAGAAATAGGAGATTTTTTTATTTGAAAGATGTATTGGGAGGGAAGTTCAACAAAAGGATTGTGTGATGTATTTATCAATATCTAGTTAAATTAGGGGTATTTCTTTAATATCTCACAAACACGCTTATTGTGTCACACATTCACTAAGTGAAGACCCATTGATTCCACTGTCACCTTGATTTAAAAATCTATTGCAATTATTGTGGATTAACTTAACATGGAGATTATGGATCCCCAAAACACAATTAAAACTAATAGGGGAGGTATACTTGTGGTGTTTGTATTACAAGTGTGATTTAAATCACACAAATCTATGTGCCTATCCTACGTGGAGGTGGAGGTAGAGACGAATGGAAGATGTTGGAGAGAGGGGGACCAACCAAATAAAATCTTGAGTTGTCTTGAGAAACCCAATGCAATTAGTGTTGATTTCCACCCATTTGGATGTCAAATGTTCTTCTAGATAACATGAAGCCTATTTCTATTTTCATTGTCAATTTTTCCAGCAAAAAAATTGTTGTTTGGTTAGACTCTCCGCAAAGACAAAATGTCAAGGGAGTTTGTGAAACACAATCTCACCGAGTTTTGTCGATTTATTGGTGACTATCATGGTTGGTGATTAAATCCACCCTCCATCTAGAAAACCAAGGAAGAGGGCGTGGAATCCATGGGGTGTTGGCAAGGTACTAGCTTCCTAATTCTGAATGCTTAAGTGCAAGAGAGTGAGGGGAATTTATTTCTCTGGACTATATATATATATATATATATATATATATATATATATATATTCCTTTGTCTTTGAGAATTCAATTGCAGGGGGAAAATAAAGTTCTCTTTGAAGAGAATGTGACACAGTAATGAATTTGGGTAGGATTTGGTCGCATTGTTGAGGAAGGAATTTTGTTCAGAAGGATTTAGAATTTTCCACGGATCTAAAAAGTCTAGACACAACTACCAATTTGCAAATGTCACATGGACTAGTGAAAAAGAGAATGGTCTATATACATTTCTCTGGCAACTTGGATATATTTTTCAGAATCTCTTGTTTATGTCTGTTCACCTTGATGTCATAGTGGTCGTGCAATTTAATTCCCCATAGTTATCATGCCAAAACAATACAATGCAATGCAAATAGCTCCAACTTCCATCTTGGAATCAGAGGTGAAGGTTCCAACTTCCATCTGCATGGTTTCACCCATTTTTTGTGTGGTGATATGCATTGTGGATAATGTTTTCCTCCACAAATAGCTCCATAGATTATTGAACCAATAGTTTGGCATATCTTAATCATGATGTTGCAAGCCTATGACAGATCACCCTCTCATGGTCCACCAAAGTGTTATACTTGTTGACAAGGTAGACATACCTCAAGCCTCATTGAGGGTGGGGAGGAGGTATATTAGAGAAAACATATATATGTTTTCTCTAATATACCTCCCACCCCATGTTTTCTCTAATATACCACCACCCCCATTCTATAATATGATGTTTTCTCTAATATACCCCCACCCCTATGTTTTATCTAATATACCCCTACCGCTACCCTCAATATTGTAGGTTCCTTTTACCATGTTCCCATATTCACCATCAATCTTTCAAACTATATGAGAAATAATTCTTTCTTTTTTTTTGCATAAGCTTTCACTCTCTCCATTGTCTTCCCTTCACCCTTGGTGAACAATTATTCATTAAAGTTCCATAATCCCTCCGCGTTTACCAAGCTCTCGAAGACGTAGTTGTTGAATTTGGTGGGACTCACCAACTCCAATGGAGACAAGTTTTATTTTCTCTAGATCTCAAATGTTGGGATATGAGTTGAGTACTGTAATACTTGTTTAGGGTGAAATTAGGTTGCCCATTCTGACTCTGGTTATAAACTCTTTACATAAAACTTGTGAATCAAGATTGACCTATAGCATGCTTGCCTATGTAATTTGTGTTTTTCATTTACATTTTAGAAATTAATAATCTAGAGTGGATCATCTTAATATTGCAGATTTATTTTGGGTATTACAAAACAAAATGAATGAATGCAACTTTAAGATTTTGTATTCTAAATTACAAGGTTGCAATTAAATACAATATGCATCCTTGAAAGGGCCACCAAGTTTACCTCGTCCAAGCATTTTTGGTTTAAACTAATTAGTAATAAAATCCTAAAGCATTGGGATACGCACTCCTCGAGTCTATGCTCTCTAGTAAAACTTCCTAGCTCTCCACTCTAATATTATTAATGCATTAACATGAGTAGCATAGTAATTTGTAGTTACATTAACATCTTATTAGATTTTATTATTAGATAAAAATGTTAACGTGTCATTGTAAGGTCCACTTAAACTAATTTTTCATGTCAAACATGTATTAAGCCCCTTTGATACAAAGAAAAACCAACTCCAACACGTTAAATATCGCCCCTCACACATACACATAAGAGACCTACACCCACAATACTCTTATATTATTGTCTTGAAAACCATTACTAACAAACATGGTATTTGTATTTGAATGAATGAAATATTCATTGTCGTTAATATTTGAGAGTGCATTATACATGCAATTAATATTACATGATATTTTGACTCAAAAGTGTTATTTATGTATGAATGTTGTAAGCCCAAAAAAAAATTAAATACATTTATCTTCATAACAATGTGTATTCTCATATATTTGGGTGTAAATTTGTGCAAAATATTTTATAACATATAAATAATGCACTCAACAAGAAGACAAACACAATGTTAAGAATTTGTTCTTCTCCAATAGGAAAGAACAATTTTGTAATCTATTCCCTTAAGTTTCACGGACACCTCAACAAATATGAGCTAAAAGTTACGATTACTACCTTTACAAGAATTAAAAAATATCCAATCCATCCCAATATCCAAAAGGAATTATAGGGACTCCCTTTTTGCAATGTATCTACCCTAGATTCCCTTTTGAGTTCCCTTCCTCAATTTCAAGGGTATGCTAATTTATGTTTATGGTGCATGATTATAGGAAATTAGACGATTAATTATCAATATTTTTGTTCTTTATTTTGTTAGAATATATGATAATGTTGTTTAGTGGCCTCGTTTATGATTTAGTGGCATTGTGATGACATGTGTACATTTATAAAATTCATCATTGACGAGGCACCATTAATGTACATATGTAATGGGGCATCATTAGACTTGTTGGATTCCATTAATTGTCAACTTGTGGGCTCTTTGGATACCTTATGTGGCGCTTGTTACTTGAGCTATGTGTTGCCTTACTCCTTAATATGGATGACCAAGTTACTTCATACGTTATCTCATTCTTATTATGTGAAATGGTCTTCAAACAATTTAAGCCTATATTTTAAGAAGTCCTTAAGAAGTCCTTAAGGTATTTGATAATCTATGTTGGATTATTCATTTAAATGCATTATGATATCTTATATTGTAGATGTTTGAGGAGTCTTGGAAGCTTATTGTGATTATGTTTGGAGATTAATAAAACAACACTCATTACAATGGAGCTTTCTCCACAATGAAGGGTTTTCCACTTTCAATCTCGGTGCTCTTTTCTTTTATCATTTATGTTGATTTACTTATGTTTAGGATGCATGCGTATAACATATTAGACTATTAATCATCAAAGCTTGTGTTATGTATTTTCTAACATGGTATTAGAACCATTGATCTAGTTTTCTTAGCTTAATCTTTTAGTGTGCCACAACTTTGGGACACAAGTCTTTTGTTTCTTTTCCGAGCTTAAATTCATCCATTAGATGTTCTTCCTTTTTTTTCTGAACTTGAATTCATCCATTGGATATTTTTTTTTTTTTTAAAGGTTTATAAAAAAAAATGATGAAGTTTCAAGAGTTTTAACACTATTTTTTTGCAAAGCTTCAAAAGTTTGTACTCCTTATGTTACATTATCTATGTACAATGAATATTTTTCATTCTTTCACTTCTTGAAAGCATGGGTTTTTACACTTGATTTGGAATGGTTTTTGCAAATATTTTGTTAGAAGCTTTTTGGAAACCGACATAGGTACACTAATATATTAATGATATAAAATCATTACTAACAATAACAAGCCTTGGTGTGATGATGCTTTTAAAAAATATGGAGCATCAATATTGTAGTACTAAGGTAGAGCATTGCCGATTTTAAAAAATATTAAAGAAGTAATTTAGGCTTTAGAATTAAATAAAACACTTTTTTTTAAAATAAATTTAAATATTAAAAAAAAAAATTCATAATAATAAATTGCTCATTTATTATCTTAAAATTATTTATATTTAGTAATTAATTATTATTTAATTATCATAAATATTTGTTATATATTATTAATATTTATATTCATGTGATGATGCTTTTAAAAAATATGGAGCATCAATATTGTAGTACTAAGGTAGAGCATTGCCAATTTTAAAAAATATTAAAGAAGTAATTTAGGCTTTAGAATTAAATAAAGCACTTTTTTTTAAATAAATTTAAATATTAAAAAAAATATATTTCATAATAATAAATTGCTCATTTATTATCTTAAAATTATTTATATTTAGTAATTAATTATTATTTAATTATTATAAATATTTGTTATATATTATTAATATTTATAATTACTTAATATTATTTAATTGAATTTAATAAATGTTTATGTGGTGTTAGAATAATTTTTTTTTTCAATTTAGGTCTAATGATTAAGAATATGTGTTTTTTCCTAAGAGGTTACATGTTTAAGAGGGAGTAGGGTATGTATACTTTTGTAAAAATTTAACAGTAAAATGGTTGGGCAGAAGAGGTCTCATACACCAATTTGATGTCCCTGACCTTAAAAATAAATTATTATTATTATAAATAGTTGTTTTGTTTATGCATATTTGCTTCACAAAAAAAATTATTTAATAAAAATCATGACAATTTAATATATTTGTTTTAATTTTTTTATAATGTAAAATGAAAAATATGATTGAATATTTAAAACTAATGTAAAAATATATAAATAAAGAATTTAAAAAAAAAATAAAGAAAAAAAAAATCAAAAAATTTATAATAAATAATAGTTTGTGTTTTACAATTTAATAATATGAAAATTACTTAAAATCATGAATATCAAATTATGACAGTTAAATGGAATCTCTTTGTAATTACAAAAATCTCAATTATTATATATATAAAATCTTTAATAAAATTTTCCAAAACCACTTATCAAGTAAACGTAAGATCTCTAAAGTGGAGTCCCAACCTAAAGCAGAGCAGCAATAAAATCAATACTCCAATACTAGAATGGAGATCTCTAAAGTGGAGTCCCAACCTAAAGCAGAGCAGCAATAAAATCAATACTCCAATACTAGAATGAAGTATTGATGCTCCAAGACAAGATTACAACATCCATGTTAACGATGGTGAAGAACTAGTGTTAGAGTGATGCATCGATGCTCCACGATAATAATGGAGCATCAATGCACATATATCATCAAAGAAGAGCATAATGTGTATCATAGAAATCCTATGACGCAATAAATAAAAGGATCTAGGAACCCCTTTGTACATACACTCATGTCACAAAAATTAATCCTTTGTTTATCAAAACTTTCCCTTCATTTGTTGGCCATTCTTTTTTCTCTAAAACCTTAAAACCAAATCCATTATTACCCTACAAAAGAAAGCTAAACCCTTTTGTTCCACACAAGATTTTGTGCATGTTAAGCTCATCTTGGCCATTTTGGCTATTTTTTTTTTTCCTCTAAAACTTTAAAACCAAATCCATTATTACCCTTAAAAAAAAGCCAAACCCTTTTGTTCCACACAAGATTTTGTTCATATTAAACTCATCTTAGTTTTAGAGCTAAAACAATTGAACCATAGAAAAGATAGAAAAAAAAGGAACATTTCTAAGAATAGGAAAATAATAGAAAAATTGCAAGAAAATATTTTTAATAAGAAAAATTAAAAACCCTACAATTAAAGAGGAAAAATAATAGAAATAAAATCCATGATGGAAAGAAATAAAATAATGGAAAGGGGAAATAGGCTTAAAATGATTGTAAACTTCTAATAATTATCTCTCATGTCGTGACTATTTATCGGCTTTAATACCACCACCTTCTCATCTCATATGAAGAGTAAAAATTGAAAACAAAATCATAGTTTTTCCTTTTTCTTAAGAATCATTTTATAACATTTTTCATTTTTTTTAAACAAAAAGTATTTTCTAATTCATCATGCTTTCAAACCAAAATGGAGCACAATGCATCTAAAAGAAATTACATGAACTTAGAAGAGCATGTGAATTAGGAACACACAATGCTCTAGTACCAAAGTTACCATCAATGCTCCACTTTCCAGTGTTCTGAGACTAGAGCATTGATGCCCAAGACCAAAGTGGAGCACTACAAGAGAATGAGAATTATGGTTATCCAATGCACTACAATGCACCCAAACCAAAGTGGAACATCGTTGCTTCAAAACCAATGTGGAACACCATAAGAGTATGAGAATTAGGAACTTTTGGTGCACTGCATTGCACCATAATTGAAGTAAGCATCGATGCTTAGAGACCATAGTGGAGCATCAATGCTCTGATACCATAGAAAAGCGTCAAAAGATCATGAGATCTAAGGTCATCCAATGCACTATAGTGCACCCAAACCAAAGTGGAGCATCAGTGCTCCAAGACCAAAGTGGGATCTTTTTTGGGGATTGTTATATGTTTAATGTGTATTGATCATGTAGAATTGATATCCCTATAACAAAGTTGAGACCCAAAACACCAAGACCAAATTAAAGTGCCAATGTCTTCTTTTGGTCAATGTTTTCTTCTCGTGGATATCGATCATTGAGCACCAATGCCCTTAGACTAATGTGGAGCACAAGTGTGCTAAGACGAAATTGGAACACTAACATCTTTTTGTGTTGTTGTCGCTCTATAGTGCATGGATCTTGTATTAAGCATATTGGTACACCTATGTGAAATTAGAGCATTATAACCAAAATTTTGTAAAAACTTTTGTTCTCTCCCTCCCCCAAAACCTTCACAAATATAGCACTTTAAAATCACGTGTGCATAACCCTCCACTAAAAGTTTGTTTCCTAGTAGTGATTTCGTTTAGAGGTTGTATATGACATTAGAAAATGTGTGTTGGGCTTCAACAAGGATTGAACAACCTAAAGAAAAAATTATGTAATTTTATTAATAAAAACAAAATTATAACATTGTGGATGCTTGTAGCATTCCTAAAAACTATCAAAGTTCATCGACTTGCTATGTCACTGTATCTTCTAAAATTTTCGTAACTTCTTTCCGCTACTCAAAAAACAATTTTCACTCAACAACTAAAAAAAACTTTAACAAATGCATATTCCTTTTGATTGACTGAAACAACTACCATCCCATCTTTATACATGAAAAAGGAGTAAGACAACATAAAAGACATCTTCAGAGCCATGGATCATGAGCATATTCTAAGATAGTCCACTCCAGTGGTTCAAAGACCACCCAAGCTCTACATTCCAATCTCGCTCCATCTTTATAAAGTCCAACAATAGACATGGCTTTGTCCCTATATATGTGTGAATAAATCGTGTGAGAAGACTAACATAATCAACTGAATGTCATTGTAAATATGTTGCAATGTGAAGTTTCTCAAAGCAATTTCCTTCTGCATCCATTGAACAAATAGTAAATAATCTCTAAAAATTTGAACGTTTGAGACCCTAGTCTCATGAGTCAATCTCAATACCAACTTGAAAACCACTGGTTCATAGAAATTATTGGTTTCCTAGCCAATGTTTGCCTTAAATTAAACGTTGTGTGTTGGAGTTATATATGGTATTCCACCTGCTCCACCCTTGCCTTAAATTAAACGTTGTGTGTTGGAGTTATATATGGTATTCCACTTTCTCCACCCTTGGCTTAAATTAAACGTTGTGTGTTGGAGTTATATATGGTATACCACCTGCTCCACCCCAGGGAATGGACTTGTTTCTTGTGAAGCTCCATCAAAGAAAGTCGAAGGAATTGACTTGTTTCCATTTCCTTGGATTGGTGCACATTAAGTTTGCCCGAGATTTAGGGAATGCATTAAGTATATTTAATACTTCAACAACACACTTTAAAGGCAAATTCTTTGTGTTTTCAAACAATTTTAGATTTCGGTCCAACCAAACTCCCCTTGCAATGTTTAAGGGGAAGGCTCTAACATGTTTAAGGCCTTGTTGTCAAACCAATTCCAATAACCTATTGGCATAGACTACACCATCCAAACCTAACAAAAAGACCTTTTTTTGAAATATCCCAAATAGGAACCATGTTATTCAAGATCAACCACATGAAGAATTAAACAACCTATATTTAAAGTTTTAAATTTTTTGGACTCTTGTCATTATTGAAGTTTAATGTTGGGGTTGAAATGAAATAAATTGTTCTCCATACGAAAGAGAGTTCAAATTGAAACACAAATGCCATAGCTAAATTTTTATTTTGCATCTAATAAAATTTAAACACAAATGTCATAACTAGACTCTAAAAAAATAAAAATCATATCTACATAACCTTCAAATTTTACTGTAAAGATTATTAATATTTTTTAAATTTTCCAAAAGGTCTGTTTTCAATGATTTTTGTTTTTTAAAGTTTCTGAATTTTTATTGTTTTTAAACACTCTATTTTTAAGTTTCATATTTCAACAATGAAATATTGTAATGATATAATTTTTTCATGCATTATCTACAATATCCATTTTTAAAAAAAAAAAATTGTCATTTAACTTTTTCATTTCATTGTACTAGGGAGTAAAAGTCATTATTTTCTTCCATCCACTTCCTTTTTCCATATGGCTTTTTCATTTCATTTTCATATTTCAACAATGAAATATTGTAGTGATATAATTTTGTCATGCATTATCTACAATATCCATTTTTAAAACTTTTTTTTGTCATCTAACTTTTTCATTTTATTATATTAGTGTTAAAAAGTCATTATTTTCTTCCGTCCACTTTTTTTTTTTCATTTTGGTTTTTTTATTTCATTGTATAATGAGTAAAAGTCATTATTTTTTCCATTCACTTTTTTTTGCCATTAAGTTTTTTCATTTCATTGTATAATGGGTAAAAGTAATTATTTTCTTCCCTCAATGTTTTTTTTGTCATCTAGCTTTTTCATTTCATTGTAAAGGGGTAAAAGTTATTATTTTCATTTCTCAATCACAAAATCCAAGTTTGTGATAAGGCTAGAAGGATAGGCATCCCGCTTGAGTTGGACCCCCTTCTCAGGTGTGTCTCTAGACATCTCAATCCTTGCTAAGTTATAAGTTTCTAACTAGGCACTAGCTTGCGTGCTATTAACACTAACCTAGGGTTTATAGTGGCAACCAGTTGGATTTGAACCTAGGCATCGCCCAAATAATCTCAACCAATTATCGATTCTCCTAAATCTAAAAAAGTAAAAAATAAAATAAATAAATATAGGAAATAACCTTCCATTTTAAATAAATAAATATAAAGGATAACCTTCCATTTCAACCTTCCCTTCTCAAACTACAAGGTTCCCTTTGTTACTTATGCAAAACCATAGGGCTTTACCTGAAAGAGCCTAAGTGAGTGAAAGGAAAAGCTTCCACAAGAAAGGGCAACCCATACTTACCCACCACATGTCAAAGACCTTAATGTATTAATGGTAATTCATTCATTTCCTCAAACAACCATAGCATGTGATTCACACTACAAAAATCCCCTAGTTCAAAGCCCAAGTCCAGAGGATGAAGATTTGTAAAACAAGCGTATGTAAGGTAGTGGGGTGTCAACAAGACATGCGTGCTAGATTGTGGGCTATTAACACTAGCCTGGGGTTTATAGTGGCAACCAGTTGGATTTGAACCTAGACCTCACCCAAATAATCTCAACTAATTATCGATTCTCCTAAATCTTAAAAAATAAAAAATAAAATAAATAAATATAGGAAATAACCTTCCATTCTAAATAAAAAACAAAATAAATAAATATAAAGGATAACCTTCCATTTCGACCTTCCCTTCGCAAACTACAAGGTTCCCTTTGTTACTTATGCAAGACCATAGGGTTTTACCTGAAAGAGCCTAAGTGACTGAAAAGGAGAACTTCCACAAGAAAGGGCAACCCATACCTACCCACCACATGTCAAAGACCTTAATGTATTAATGGTAATTCATTCATTTCCTCAAACACCCATAGCATGTGATTCACACTACAAAAATCCCCTAGTTCAAAGCCCAAGCCAATTATCAATTCTCCTAAATCTGAAAAACTAAAAAATAAAATAAATAAATATAGGAAATAACCTTCCATTTTAAATAAAAAATAAAATAAATAAACATAAAGAATAACCTTCTATTTCGATCTTCTAAACTACATTCCCTTTGTTACTTATACAAAATCATAGGGCTTTACATGAAAGAGCCTAAGTGAGTGAAAGAGATAACTTCTATTTTCTTTGGTAAACTGCGTTCCCTTTGTTACTTATGCAAAACCATGGGGCTTTAAGTGAAAGAACCTAAATGAGTGAAAGAAAACTTCCACATGAAAGGGCAACCCATACTTAACCACCACGTATCAAAGATCTTAATGTATTAATGATAATTCATTCATTTCCTCAAACACCCATAACATGTAGTTCACACTACAAAAATTCCATGTAATTTGCACTAATGGTAATTCATTCATTTCCTCAAACACCCATAACATGTAATTCACACTACAAAAATTCCATGTAATTCGCACTACAAAAATCCCATAATTCAAGGCCTAAGCCCACGGTACAAAAAACCCATAGTTCAAAGCCTAAGCCCAGGGGATGAAAATTTGTAAAACAAGCCTATGTAAAATAATGGGGTGCCAAATGGACATGAGTGCCCCACCCACGGGAAAGAAAGGCATGTCATGGGTGCCCCACTTAGAGGGAAGACATCCCAAGAAAGAAGGTAGTTCAAACACTAATGCCAATTAACAAATAATGACATCATAACAATTGTATGAACTGCTTGGAAACAATCCCTTAGAAGTGCAAAAATAGACCCATTGAAGATCAGAAAAAAATCATTTTTTTGTTGTACTAGGGGGTCTTTTTTGTTGTACTAGGGGGTCATTATGTACTATGTCCCACCCTCTCGGATTTCATCCCTTACATTTTAAGGGTCATCGTGACTCAACCTAATCCCTCACCGGGTCGTTCCAAAACAAAGGGAAACCCAATAATCATACATTGGGGTCATTATGTACTATGTCCCACCGTCTCGGATTTCATCCCTTAACATTGGGGTCATTATGTACTATGTCCCACCGTCTCGGATTTCATCCCTTACATTTTAAGGGTCATCATGACTCAACCTAACCCCTCACCGGGTCGTCCCAAAACAAAGGGAAACCCAATAATCATACATTGGAAAAGTTCATAGACACCTCACAATTTTATAAATTTGAATTTGAATTAATAAAAATAATTTATTTTTAATTGAAATACCCTTACATTTTAAGGGTCATCATGACTCAACCTAACCCCTCACCGGGTCGTCCCAAAACAAAGGGAAACCCAATAATCATACATTGGAAAAGTTCATAGACACCTCACAATTTTATAAATTTGAATTTGAATTAATAAAAATAATTTATTTTTAATTGAAATAATATCGGACCGTACCAAGAATTTGAAATGAGCCCCTTTTCAAATATTAATTACTCACGTCAAATAATAACAAACATGAAAGGTTTCTGTGTGTGCAGAACCAGAACAAAAATCTTTTAGTTTGCACTGTCAAAAGCTTGAAATTGAGTAAAATGCTGTATAATGTATTTTATCTTTTATAATTAAATGATTTTAAATTCGTGATTGACTTTTTCTAAACATTGGTTTTTTTGAATTTTTCAATAATACACAGTTGATTGAAATATTTTACGTTGTTTAAATTGTATATTTGAAATCATTTTTAAATTATATTTTTAAAGATATAAATAAATCCAGTATATTGAAAAACTAAAAATACTTAAATTATTCAAATTTAATTTAAATTAAAAATAAAAATAAAAAAAAATTAAAATTATTATTTTTTGTTGTTTAAATTGCATATTTGAAATCATGTGTAAATTACATTTTTAAAGATATAAATAAATCTAAAAAAACAAAATTCAAATTTAATTTAAATTAAAAAAATAAAAAATAAAAAAAATAAATTAATTGAAATCACTATTTTCTATTGTTTAAATTACATTGTTTAAATTACATATTTGATATTTGAAATGATGTGTAAATTACATTTTTAAAAATATAAATAAATCCAACATAAAAACCAAATACACTCAAATTACTCAATCATTCAAATTTAATTTAAATTAAAAAAATAAAAATAAATAAAATTGATTAGACAATTTAAGCAAAATTAATAATAAAAAAAATATATACCAGTAAAAACACAAAATAGTATAACGTTTAAACTACTTAAAATCATTCACTGCAGATTGAATCATTCACTTAAAATCATTCACTGCAGATTGAATCATTCACTTAAAATCATTCACTGCAGATTGAATCATTCACTGCAAAAACACAAAATAGTAGAACGCTTAAACTAGTCCAAATCATTCACTGCAGACACTGCAGATTTAATCAGCAAAAACACAAAATAGTAGAACGTTTAAACTAGTCCAAATCATTCACTGCAGATTTAATCATTCCACTGCAGACCTATCAACTACACATACTAAAATACAAAACAGACATATCAACTACACCTGCTGAAATACAAAACAGAAAATCTGAAAAATAGAGGAGGAAACCCCATAAAGCTAGCAGATTGCTAAAATACAAAACAGAAAATCTGAAAAATAGAGCAGAAAAACCCATAAAGCTGGCAGATATATAGAAAGGAAACAAGGAAAGAGTCATAATTTTACTTGAAATTTCTGAGATGAAAATTGAACACTTTACAGGTGCTGTAGGAGCAGCTAGGAAGGGGCTTGTTATAGCCTAAAGTGGTCTGGCAAAATCATTGAAATAAAAACAGTAGCACCTTACAATGTTTTCTGGATTATGAACATGCCTCATTGGCAGATCGAAATTTGGCCGCCTGAGCAGCGGCCGCCTGTTGAGAGACGAGAGACTCTATGAAGAGCGTCTTCACTCTCCACGGTGAATATGGGAATCCCTCGCGGCTATACGCATTCACAAGTGCAGCAGAAGATTGCTTCAGAAGACTGCTGTACCCGTCACGCTCCTCCATTCTCATGGCGTCCAACACAGTGAGCTCAGAATGACCATACGCTTCCAAAGCTCCAGATCCCAATAACTTCGCCACCGTCGACCCCACTGGAAGCATTCGCGGCCATGTTTCTTTCCCTTCGCTCCAATACCTGTAAATGCCAACCCAAAAAAAAAAACACCCACAAACGTGATTTCAGACCTAAAACATGGCATAATAGCAGTAGAGAATATATATAATATTTCAGGAATACTTACTGTGCTGTGCATTTTACTTTGGCTGCTGTTGTATTTTTAATCGTGTGATGATGCGTAGCCATATTGGTGGTTGAAGCTGGAGTCTTCAGCGTAGTCCTCGTGTAGGCAAAGCCAGGCGCCATCATTGCATCTCTTGTGCCCCTCCTCCATCTCCTATCCATACTCATGCGCTGCAACCGCCACTTGAGTGTAGAAGGGTAACTACCTCCATGAGGGGATTCGAACCCTGCACCTGCAAGAACATATTTAGTAGAACAAAAAACCCATACCAG
>ML781034.1:1453014-1492990 GCA_009831015.1 Picea engelmannii | reverse complement strand
ATGCTTTACCAAAATTGATGAAGGTATTGACTGAATTAGATTTAGGGTTTAGGTTTTGTACCTTAAAGGGATGATCCATGATTTCAACAGACAATTTAGTGTCATCAAATGAATTAATATCACCTTTGGGGACCCTTCTCTCAAGAACAGGGTTGTCATGATGCAAAGAAGATTCATAACATGGATTAGAAAACATAAGAGTGTCCCTACAATAGTTACTATCACTGAAATAAAAATTGCACATGGGAGGGACTTGCTCGATGGTGTCAGGTTATTTATCCTCTTTTGATTGAAACAAAGGATTAGCGAAAATTTTATTCAAATTAAAATCTTGATTGAACTCATATATATCTTCAGGAGAGGATTCGTTGCATGCATCATTAAAGTCATACTGGTCTACATCGTTTGACCACTCATTAGCATCATCGTCAAATACAGATGTATCGTAAATTGGTTTGACATAATTAACATTGATTTCTTCATTTGCGTAATCAACATTTCCATTGTATGTGTGCAGATAAGAAACTCGAGATGAAAGGCGATTTTGGGTATGAGGTTTAAAAAGGGTGCGAGAGGTGGATTGATCATTAAGCATCATGATATAATCATGGTCATCGTTGCATTCAGACGCTTGACCACAAATATTTGATTCATTATGATTAGTCCCTAAGAGAGAGGGCTCCTAAGAGATACTCCTAGTATGAGTTGAAGATTGAGACTTGAGAAAGGACATGCGATCTGGCAAGTTCTTAATGACGGGGATTAAAGAAGACAACTCCTTGTGTGAATCATAAACGCCAAAGGAGTAACCTGTTCTATGGTTTTGTTCTTCGAAGTTGAGGCAAGGAGACAGGGCTAGCTTTAGGTTTTGAACATTCTTTTCTTCCAACTGCCATCGATAAAGAGAAGGTATAAGTTCATAGTAATGCAATAAACCAACCAAGTTGGTAGGGAGAATGGGACTAGGAATTAGATTGTACAACTTGATAAACCGAAGATTAAAAGTAAGAATGCTCTCATTATCCTTTGTGCATAAATGATTAAACCTCTTAAGATGCTCGTAAGGATGGTCCAAATGGCCAAAAGTAGAAGTAAACCAGTAAGACAACTCAAACCAGGTAGAAATGCATCCATCGGGAAGGATAACAAATAAGGAGGCGACATCGCCTTGAAGGGAGGTCATAAACAACATCATACAACTATCATTATTATTTACCCTGAGAATGGCGCAAGCATTAGAAAACACACGAAGATGTTCAGTCACTGTAACAGTTCCACCACCACGAAAGAGAGGCAAATGATTTTTGAATTTGTGAGGTAAGGGGTTCACAGGGCGAGCGAAATTCAAGGGAATGGGAACAAACCAAAGAGAATTGTTCAGGTCTTCTTCAAACTCAAACATGCCATACTTGCGGATGAATTTGCCAGGATCATTAGCTGAAACCACAGGGTTACAACCACTAAACATACTTCCGATTGGTTGGGACATTGAGGTCTAGGAAGGGAAAAAGAAAAATTGAAAGAATTAAAACAAAAACTAGGAACAAACCATTGAACGACTATCCCCAGTGTGGTTGCCAAAAATATGTTGACGCCAAAAGACTAGAGGGTCTCAAGCATCAACATTTTCAACCTCCTGCGGAGCTAGGCAAGAAGAAGCGGGAATATCACCCTAGGCTTAAAGCCCTAGACAAGAATGCACATTGAACTTTAAGTCAAATTTCTCCTAATCTACAGTCCAAGCATAAATTCCCTTGCCCTATAATTTTTGCTTTTAACAATATTTAATTTTTTTATATGATCTTATGATTTTCATGCTATTCACTATTCTAATTACTTCTATGTGAGTTTGTACATTTAACTTAATGAAAATTAAATTTAATAAGTAAATACACAAATGTTTAATTACTTTTATTTAGAAAATCCAAAAAATTAAAAAGATTATCCTAAAATTAAAAAAAAAACTAAATTAATTAACACAAGTTAGTAATCACCAAATAAATATTGAACATTAAGTGAAAAAGTAGTGTAATGATTATTATTTTAACATTTTTATAATTAATACAAAACTATTTAAAAAATAGAATAAATAAAAAGAAACAAAAGTTACAGCTGGAAACAATTAAAGACAGGAATATATATATATATATATATATATACACACATCCATTAGCCATAGTACACTAGCTTATTTTCAAATTTTGTAATTTTTTTTTTGTTTTCTGAATTTAAAGTATTAAATCAGTAGAAACCAGAAAAACTAAGGGCTTTAAAGAAAAACAGAGGAGACATCCAAAATTACAAAGAACTGTTTTCCATTAAAAAACTTTCATACAAAACCATGGAAATTCCAAGTGCACTCCGTAGTTCCAAGACCCTTCTTTCCTGCAGTTCCTTTCAAGTATTTGTGCAGCTAAGTCGAAGCGATCTGGAGTCTGCCCACGTATTGTCTTTGCGTCCAGCTGGAAACATATTAACCGTCCTTCAAAAGTTGATAACTTCATGTGAACACAGTCGCAAGCTTTATGCGATTTCCATGTTGTCATTCAAGAGATTGCACCGAACTTCATAAAATACATTTGGTAGATTTGAATTATGGAGGTCGATTTTAACATAACGACTTTATAACCTCCACTTGGACCCTTTCCTACAAATGCTCCACGTAGTGCGAGGTTTGATGTTTTATGAAAACTTTCCTTTCCCTCTTTTATTGAACCATAATGATATTCTTTTTTCCTTTATGATGTGGCAAATGAATTTTAAAAGAGTTAAAGTCAAATTCCAAAGGAAAGCTTGCTATAATTACCATCATAATTTAAATATTTGAGAAAAGACATGGGATATATTAAGGAAACGTGGGTCATGCAAGGAAAAGGTGTGACATGAACTTTTAATAATGGTTTACTTCACCTTTAAAAAAAATTGAAGGTAAGGTGAGTTATGGAACACAAGGAGTTGTATGATGGTAAGGGTTCTCATATGGTGGTTTTTACAATATGGAGTGGATTGGGAAAAAAGAGAGAGACATAAGATATAATTTTAGACTTGAGTGTTTTGAATGTAAAATTGGCAAAGTTAGGAATGTGATAATGCGAGAATATGTTATTTTAAGTGATGGTAAAGAACCATGAAATTTTCGCCAAGCACCATCACAATCTTGTTAACAATTGTAATGACTTTCCTTCATCTGAATTAACTTGTATCATTTCCAATAAAATATGCTCATTGATGATCATGTAACTTTCTTTGAATGTGTAGCGGTAACTTAGCGGGAGCATGCGAGACTTTGCGTAAGCGAGTGCGAATAAGGCGGGCGAAAAGATCAACAATGGTGACATGAGGGTCTTTGGACATGTGTGTCATTGGAGAAATAAGAGGGCACAAATAATGCAAGGAGTACATAAAGGGTTCTGCTTAGAAAAGAGTCAAGCACCATAATAAATCAACTAAGAACAATGCGCCAACATTTAATGAGAATAAGCGAAACTTGCGCAAGTAGTGTGTCTGGAGAGGGAGCCTGGCAATGCTTTGTCGGCTAAGTCATGTTTACAAAAGCCATAGTCAACAAGCATGAGGGTAAATACAAGACTTGTTAGTGCAGGGAAAATGAAAAGACTCATAAACACTAATAAGAGATATGTACTCATGGTCGTAAGAGAGAAAGATGTCGAGACATCCAATGCTTTCCAAGGATGTGATCCTTCTCATAAAAATGAATTAATTGATATTGTTTCTAAGTATGATGATATTTTTCATGAACCGGATGGATTACCTCCTAAGAGAAAAATCCAACATGAGATACATCTTCAACAGGATTCTCCTCTTCCTAATGTGGGAATGTACAAGATGTCAGTTGTGGAGATGACAAAGATCAAGAAGCAGGTACAGGGCTTATTGGATGAAGGGGTCATCAGACCCAATTCATCTCCTTGTGGTTCTTCGATCGTGATGGTGCCAAAGAAAGATGGCACATAGTGAATGTGTGTCGATTACCGGGCCTTAAATAAAATCACGGTGAAAAATTGATACCCTCTTCCTCATATAGATGATTTACTTGATCAGTTAAAGAATGTTGTTTATTTCACTAAGTTGGATTTGCACAGTGGATACCAACAAATCAGGGTCGCAGAACAGGATGCATGGAAAACTACCTTTAAAACCAAACATGGATTGTTTGAGTGGTTAGCTATGTCATTTGGGCTTTGTAATGCTCCAACAACTTTCATGCATGTGATGAATGATGTATTCATGTCTTTCCTAGATGAATTTGTGATTGTGTATTTAGACGACATTCTTATTTTTAGCAGGACTTGGGATGAACATGTGAAGCATGTAAAGAAAGTATTGGATATTTTGCAAAGGGAAAAACTGTATGTAAAATTGTCTAAATGTGAATTTGGCAAGACTGCACTTGTGTACTTAGGTCATATTGTAGGAGGAGGACAATTAAAAATTGATCTTTCCAAAATTGATGTAATTGTAAATTGGCCTGAACCAAAAAGTGTAATCGAAGTCCAAAGCTTCTTAGGTGCAGTCCAGTATTGGAGGAGGTTCATTTCAAACTTCTCCTTTATAGCAACTCCTTTGCATGCCTTAACCAGTGTGAAGAACACTTTTCAGTGGGAAGGAAAACAACAAAAAGCTTTCGACACTTTGAAGGAGAATATTAGTACCACACCAGTATTAGCACTGCTGAATCTTCAACAACCTTTTGAGATCGAGATAGATGCCAGTGGATACGCCATGGGTGCAATATTGATGCAATATCGTAAGCCTATCTGTTACCACTCTGAAACTTTTAACAAAGTTGTTGTTAAATATCCTACATATGATAAAGAGTTGTATGCATTAGTTCAAAGCATAAAGAAATGGAAGCACTACTTGTTAGGGAAGGAAAAAATCATACATATAGATCACCAACCCTTACAGTATCTCCAAGCACAAACCAAACTGCAACAATCTCGACACTCCAAATGGATGGGTTTTCTACAACAATTTCATTTGGTAATCAAGTACAAAAAGGGTACAAGTAACAAGGTAGACGATATGATTTCTAGACCTCCTATTGTTGCTTCTATCACTACTACATATTGAAAAATTTGCGACGACTACTTGCGACAAAAGTACTCTTTCGTTGCAAAATTCAAGAGAAAAAGTTCAATTTTTCAATTTTGTTCTAAATCCAGCCCGTATTCGTCCCTCTCTCGACAAAATCAAACTTTCATCTATTTTGCGACGATCATGAAGATAATGGACTATCATCTATATTTCGATGAACATGTGTATTTGTCGCAAGAGCGACACTAACTATTGACCGTTACACTCTTTGATACTATCCATATTGACCATTATACTATTTGGCAAAGTCTAAATTGATATGGTCAACTTTCGTCGCAAGAGCGACGATATGACATTTATAACTGTTATACTCTTTGACAAAGTGACCTAAATATAACAAATAACAAATTATATTTAGGTCATTGTTCGTCGCAATTGCGACGAACAATGACCTATATATATTTTATGATTTAAAGATGTTGGACAATCTTGCTATAACAACGACGGTTTTGAAAGGGTATTTTTGTGCGGAAGTTGTGCGAAAGAATGTTGCAGAATACAATTAGAGGTGGGGAAAAAAGTAAAGCGGGTGAAAAGGGTGATGGAAGATGTTATTTCCCTTGCAAAAAATGTTGCCTCATACGTCCCGTAAGAATTTTAATAGAAAGAACTACAAAACATTATAGGAAATATGGGCACATTGATGGCAGATCGAATCAATATCGTCCCACAGTAATTAGCTATATATTCATTATCTATTTTTATATTGTGAATTTTATATAAAATTATATATATGTATATATATTGTTTGAATGCTTGTTATAGTATACACTAATTTTGCATGATTGTTTGTAATTATAAAGTTAGAGTTTCCCTCTAACTTTCCACAGAATATTGCACCAAGTAGTAGTAGAAATGATGTTGTACAAGCTGAGGAACATGACCAAGCAAATGAGGATTTCATGGAAGAATATGATGGGACAAATCAAGTTAATGATACCATGGAAGAAGATGATTGGACAAATCAAATGATCCAAGATTTGTTTTCGTAGTTGGATGAGGATGGGGAAAGTGTTGGTATTTATGATTAACCTCTATTAGAAAAGGCAAATAAACGACTTTATGAAGGATCAAGAGAAAATCTTCTCTCTGCTACATTGCTGCTAGTGAACTTAAAGGTTATTAATAATTTGTCAAACACTTGTATGCCATAGATTCTAAGGTATGTAATATGTTTCATCTCATATTATGCATAAATGTTGATTTTTTTCTATTTGTTTTTAGTGTTAATTAATGTGTAAAATCATAATGCAATTTTTACGATTAATATTCTTTACATTAACTAGTTATTTATTATGTTGTAGATTGTTAGGTGAATTTTTGTTACCATCGTCAAATATTTTACCTTGCACATATTGAGGTTTGCATGCCATTATGAAAGATATTGGAATGGATTATCAAACTATAGATGAATGTCCTAATGATCATATTATATATTATGGACAACATGCTTTGAAAACAAAATGTCTGTAATGTCTTATCAATAGATATTGAATCGATCAAGTAACAAAAATGGTGCCTCGAAAGGTTCTTAGTCATATTCCCATAATTCCATGTTTGTAGCGATTGTTCAGGTGTGAAAGCATAGCACAATTTATGGATTACCATGCACATAACAAAAGTGGAGATGGTGTTCTTCGAATGCCTGTCGATGGTTCTGCATTTAGGGAAATTGAGGAAAAATGGGTAGATTTCAAAGATGAACCTCATAATGTTAGGCTTTCATTGGCAGCTGACGATGTTAATCCATTCAGAGAGCTTATGTCTATTTACTCAGCGTGGCCTATTTTTGTTATCAACAATAACATTCCTCCTTGGATGTCAAGAGGGAACACATAATGTTGACAATGATTGTTCTAGGTATTTGTTTACATTAATTTTTTGAATGTAACATTTTCATTTGTTTCAATTTTTGCATAATATCTTTTGTTTATTTATTTACTTATATATACATGATATCATTCCTATAGTAATTATGTGTAATTTCAGACAATTAGGTAAGTACTAGGTTAAATATATGAATGTATATATCGAGCCTCTTATCGACGAGCTACTAAAGTTATGGGTTGGCATCACAATGTATGACATATGTAAACCAATCAGAGAGAAGAAATTTAAATTCCATGGAATAATTTTATGGACAATTCACGATGCCCATGGACTAACACATTTTTGTGGTATGTAGCATTCTAATATTGCTCTTTAATACTATATAATTTTTTAATGTTATCATGGTGCATATTTAATTTTTAAATAATCTCATCGTATAATTGACATTAATCCATTTGTTGTTTTTCTTCAAACAAAGCGTAAATTTGCATGTCCAGTTTGTGGTCCTAAGATGAAGTATCATCATTCAAATTTTTTAGGAAAGGTGGTGTTTGATGAGTATAGGCACCTCCTCCCTTAGAACCATAGGTATTGTACTACTGAAAAACATCTTTTAAATGGGAAAGAAGAGACTGGTTTAAAACCACGAAGAATGACACCTCACCTATGGAGGTTGGAATATAATAGAAATAGTCAAGGTACTTAGTTTCTTTATGTATTGTAGTTAATGTAATGTTTTGAATGTTTCTTTTAATCATTGAATTTATTTTACCGTATTTGATAATTATTTTTGTGATTTCTTTTATGCTTCATGAAGGCTGCCATCATCATGAAGGTATTAATAATGGGCTTCCACGAGGAATGAAATGTTATCCCATTCAATTCATGAGCTTGCCCTACTATGAGGAGCTAAAAATAGCTCATTTGTTTGATACAATGAATATCGGGAATAATGTGACAGAAACGTTATGGCGAATCATAGATGGTAGGAGGGACAAAGAAAAAATTGTCAAAATTTGTACTGACATTCAGGAAGCCAATCATGCAATGCGAAGTGTGATCCAATATTAAAATAGATTAGATGGAGTACTAGACCGAAATAACCTTCCATGGTTATTAACAGAGAAACAAAACAATGATGTAAAAAAGGTCATTCAAAGAATTAAATTTCCCACGGGTTTTGCTTCAAACATAAATAATATCTTAATGAAGAAAGGTGAATTTGGTGGGGTAAAAACACATGATTGACATGCCTTCATTAAGATAATAATTTTGGAATACATATTTATATATATTGGCCTTATACATCTTTTATTTTTTTTATTTTTTTTGTCTACTTTGGTCGAAACAAATAACGATTCATTTCTTTTTACAGTATGTTCTACCGCTATCTCTCCCAAACGACTTTGAAAACAACGTCAAAGAAGTTATACATGATCTTGGAAAATACATGAGGTAAGTAGTTGTGATTTATATGCAAAATGTTCTTTCAAATTATTGTTGTACTTAATGACACATGTTTTACTTGTAATGTAATATATTATTATGTTATGTTGAAACATGTTATTTTCTTGTGTCATGATCTCATGTAGATGGTTTTCATTGGAAGAAATCCATGAAGATGATATAAAGTATTGGAAGAGAGAAATTCCTCGTCTAATGTGTGAAATGAAAAAGTATATATCTCCAACATTTTTCAATGCACAAGAACACTACCTCATACACCAAGTTGAGGAGATTGAAATTTGTGGACCTGTTCACACAAGGTCAATGTGGATGGTGGAGAGGCACTTGAAATCATTGAAGGCGTTGGTTAGACAAAGAGAATGTCCCGAGGGTTCTATGGTGGAGGGATATATGGTATATCAATCCATGGTGTATATTAGTCAGTGTCTTCCTAAATTACCAGTGCCAACTATGCATGTAGTGGATCGCATTTGGGATGTGAACTCCATCAAAATATTTGAAGATCAGGAGCATCCATTGGGGAAAGGTATAATGAAAAAAATGAGAGGTAATATATTAATAATTGTGGAGATTTATATTAATAATACATATAAAGTTTCATTTTTTGTGTATATGATCATACTCATTAATATAATTTATTTCATAAATTATTAATATTTAAAACCTGCATATTGGATGTTATAACTAATATTTAATATTGGTGAATTATGATTTTTTGATTCAGTTGTTCAAGAGTGGGATGCACTCCATTTATACATTGCAAATAATATTGACTAGATGAATGTATGGATTGAAAGATGTAAACAACATAATGGAGGTAGGTTATCATGGCAACGACTATCTGAATTGGTTAGAGAAGCTCGTTGTAACGGAGATGCCAATGTTACGCAAAGGGAAATTGATTTAGCATATGGTTTGAAAGATGGGCAGGTAAGCAAATTCACCCATTTTATTCAGTTAGTTTATATTATATTAATGTGACTACATGTGTACTGTATTTTTCAGATACTTTTGAAGTTCTATAAATATATATGTTAATTTATTAATTGAAAATGCATATTTTACATATCTGGCATATTGCAGTTGAAACACCACAAGGCTATGTGGTGCAATGGTCATAAATTTCGCATCAAACAATTGGATGAAACCAAGAAAACTTCTGATAGTGGGATAACTGCAGTATTCCAGGTCACTAATGTTTCCTCTAAGAGTGACATACATCCCCGAGAATATGAAAATAGATACTATGGGTATTTAAACGATATACTTGAGTGTGACTTTAATTCCTTCAAATTAGTTCTGTTCAATTTCAAATGGTATAGGTTACAAATGCATGGACACAATGAGGAAATAAATGTTATTCAACATGCCAATGGATTTCCAATGATTAAAACAACGATGTTTGAAAGAGGACATGATTGCTATGTTTTTCCAAGCCAACGTGAACAATTCTTTTACTCGAATGTTCCAGGTGAGAGGGATTGGTCATTTGTTGTTAGATATGATCCAAGAGGAAGGCCAATTAAGTATGCTCATTTATAGGAAGAAGATGATCTTGAAGATCAAGAAGATGATTCGCCAGATCATAAAGAGTCGAAAGATCATGCAGGGTCGACAGATGAAGAAGACGAAGAAGATCATGATCCGGGCGTAGGAGACAATATTGCAATTCTTGATGATGATGTTGATGAAAATATACTCGAAAATGACATTGATGACGATGATGATATCGTCAATCCTCTTAACACCGTTTCTGAACCGGATGATGATACATATGTTGAGTTTGATGAAGAAGATCAAGATACATAATAAGGATGATTACACAGATGTTGAGGTTTGATTAGGTACATGACTATATAATATTTTAACTTATATGAATTATTCTCTTAAAATAATTTACTTATAATGTCATGGGTTAATTACATGTTTTTAAGTTTTATGCGACATTTTTATATCCTATGTTACATGTTGTTTAATTATTATGTGAAACCTAGAAATAGTTGCCAATATACTAAAGTACTTGGTAAACTAAAAATATCATTTCCAAACACATAATTTCATGTACCTTCATTAATTTTTGTTTTTGTAGTTTCTATGCATGAATCTTAATAGGACATTGCTTTCGATTATTTTCTATTTTATATATTGGGTATTGGGGATCAATTGAGAGTGATGTGAGGGGGAGGGGAGGGGCCATATGATCTTCCACCTTCACGTGGTTGGCCTTGTTTAGTAGAGGCTTAATTATTCTTGAAACCAGGAGAAGCTCTTTCGTTTTTATACCATCATGATCATATAAGATGTCATCAATATTGTGTCATAGTATTGCATCAATTGAGTTTCGATGAACGTGTTTGTCGTTTCTATAGAATTTTTGTTGAAACCCTATTTTTCTTCAAAGTAAACAAATTGGTTGACGCAAGTTTTAAGTTTGCATCAGTCTTTTTTTTTTTCTAGGTTCTACATTAATGTATATACACTGTATCTGTGTCATAGCTGTGATGAAAATTCCCTCTTTTTCGTTGATTTCTTAATAAACACCATAAAAATACTCCCCTGCAGTACTAAATGCGGGGACGTGTGTACCATCGAATGAATTTTACAAGGAACAAGGAACAAGGAACGAAAATTGTACTAGGACTAGACACGGGCAACAATGACCTATGAATGGGGCCAACATTGAAATTTTTTAAAATTGTTTTTGTATGCACTGAAATTTGACATGGATAGACTATTCACATGCCTTAACAATATGGGAGGGTTTCTAGACTCAAATTTGACTCACACACTCACTTTCTTCCATAATCAATTCATCATGTAAACCATAAACCCTATTTTTCATATGTTCTAGTAGATATGTTAATGATTCCTAATTTCATATTTGTATTTGACTCAAGGTACAACTAGCTTGCAAAGTATCGAATTTTAATTTCAAGTTGATAAACCAAATATGAAATGAGTCCTAATTAAAGCCATCAATTATTGGAATTTGTCATTTAAGTATAGTGTCATGTAGTTATCTTTTAAAACATAGAGAGAGTAGTCTCTATAAAAGTAGATAAATATATTGATAGTATAAGTAGAGCAATATACCTGTGAATGGGGCCAATGTTGAAATTTTTTCAAACTGTTTTTGTATGCACTAAAATTTGACATGGATAGACTATTCACATGCCTTAACGATATGGGAGGGTTTCTGGACTCAAATTTGACTCAGTACACACCCACTTTCTTCTATCATCAATTGATCGTCATGTGAACCATAACGCCTAATTTTCGTTCAAAGTACACAAATTGGTTGACGCAAGTTTTAAGTTTTCATCGGCCTTTCTTCATTTTTATTTTAGGTTCTACATTAATGTATATACAATGTAATTGTGTCATAGTTGTGATGAAAAATCCCTCTTTTTTGATGATTTCTTAATCAACACCATAAAAATACTCCCTTGCTGTACTAGATGCGGGGACGTGGGGCCAACGTTGAATTTTTTTCAAAATGTTTCTGTATGCACTGAAATTTGTCATGGATAGACTATTCGCACGACTTAACGATATGGGAGGGTTTCTGGACTCAAATTTGACTCACACACCCACTTTATTCCATCATAAATTCATGATGTAAACCATAAACCCTAATTTTCTTTCAAAGTACACAAATTGGTTGACGCAAGTTTGAAGTTTTCAGTCTTTCTTCATTTTTCTTTCAGGTTCTAAATTAATGTATATACAATGTATCTGTGTCATAGTTGTGATGAAAAATCCCTCTTTTTCATTGATTTCTTAATCAACACCATAAAAATATCCCCTTGCAGTACTAGATGCGGGGACATGTGTACTGTCGAACGAGTTATACAAGGAACAAGGAATGAAAATTGTAATAGGACTAGACATGGACAACAATGACCTGTGAATGGGGCTAACGTTGAATTTTTTTCAAACTGTTTCTGTATGCACTGAAATTTGTCATGGATAGACTATTCACATGCCTTAATGATATGGGAGGGTTTCTGGACTCAAATTTGACTCACACACCCACTTTCTTCCATCATCAATTGATCATAATGTAAACCATAAACCCTAATTTTTTTTTAAAGTACACAAATTTGTTGACACAAGTTTTAAGTTTTCATCAGTCTTTCTTCATTTTTCTTTCAGGTTCTACATTAATGTATATACAATGTATCTGTGTCATAGTTGTGACGAAAAAGTCCCTCTTTTTCATTGATTTCTTAATCAACACCATAAAAATACTCCCTTGCAGTACTAGATGCAGGGACGTGTGTAATGTCGAACGAATTTTACAAGGAACAAGGAACATAAATTGTACTAGGACTAGACACGGGCAACAATGACCTGTGAATGGGGCCAATGTTGAAATTCTTTCAAACTGTTTCTGTATGCACTGAAATTTGACATGGATAGAATATTCACATGACTTAATGATATGGGAGGGTTTCTGGACTCAAATTTGACACACACACCCACTTTCTTCCATCATCAATTCATCATGTATATATTTGACCCTAATTTTCTTTCAAAGTACACAAATTGGTTGACGCAAGTTTTAAGTTTTCATCAGTCTTTCTTCATTTTTCTTTCAGGTTCTACATTAATGTATATACAATGTATACATGTCATAGTTTTGATGAAAATCCCTCTTTTTCGTTGATTTCTTAATCAACACCATAAAAATACTAGAGGCAGGCAACAATGACATGTGAACGGGGCCAACGCTGAATTTTTTTCTGTATGCATTGAAATTTGACATGGATAGACTATTCACATGCCTTAATGTTATGGTAGGGTTTTAGGACTAAAATTTGACTCACACACCCACTTTCTTCCATCATCATATCATCATGTAAACCATAAACCCTATTTTTCATATGTTCTAGTAGATATGTTAATGATTCCAAATTTCATATTTGTATTTGACTTAAGGTACAACTAGCTTGCAAAATATAAAATTTTAATTTCAAATTGATAAACCAAATATGAAATGAATCCAAGAATCATTTGATATCATTTCAAGAGAGACAAATGTAAATAATCTTGCGACGGAATAACTATACTATCGACGAAAAACGTTTGTTGATAATATAGCTAATTCGTCGCAAGAATGTGTCTTTGAATGGTGTTACATGGTTTGCAAAGAGTGTAGGGCTTATATGGTGCAATGTAGTGTAGTCTATAAGAACAATTTCTTTGCCAAACCTCAAAATGGATAGTACCATATCTTGTTGATAAGACAAATATTCTTTGTATGTTTCCTTTGTGGTGGCTCGAGCCCTTAGTACACATGATGCATGACAATGAAATGAAACTATTTGATAATTGGATGATAGTTTTATGTCACCCATGGTTAAGGAAATAAAACAAGGTTCTTAAGTCCTATTTGAATCTTCTTATAATTGAGATTCGTTACATAGTCCTTGAAAAAACACAAAAGACTTATGTAGCGGATATTTGGTCTTTATGTGGGACATTTTATGCCATTAGTATGTTTTGTACAAAAATAATGGATCTTGGGGATTAAACCATGGTCAAGGAACGAGGAACAAGGAACAAGGAACATAAATTGTACTAGGAATAGACACGAGAAACAATGACCTATGAATGGGGCCAACGTTGAAATTTTTTCAAACTCTTTCTGTATGCACTAAAATTTGACATGGATAGAATATTCACATGCCTTAACGATATGGGAGGTTTTTTGGAATCAAATTTGACTCACAGACCCACTTTTTTCCATCATAAATTCATCATGTAAACCATAAACCATAATTTTCTTTCAAAGTACACAAATTGGTTGACGCAATTTTAAAGTTTTCATCAGTCTTTCTTCATTTTTTTTTCCAGGTTCTACATTAATGTATATAAAATGTATCCGTGTCATAGTTGTGATGAAAAATTCCTCTTTTTCGTTGATTGCTTAATCAACACCATACAAATACTTCCTTGCCGTACTATATGCGGGGAAGTGTGTATCGTCGAACGAATTTTACAAGGAACAAGGAATGGAAATTGTACTAGGACTAGACACGGGCAACAGTGACCTGTAAATGGGCCTAATGCTGAAATTTTTTCAAACTGTTTTTGTATGCACTGAAATTTGACATGGATAGACTATTCACATGCCTTAACGATATAGGAGGGTTTTTGAACTCAAATTTGACTCAGTACACCCCCACTTTCTTCCATCATCAATTGATCATCATGTAAACCATAAACCCTAATTTTATTTCAAAGTATACAAATTGGTTGATGCAAGTTTTAAGTTTTCATCAGTCTTTCTTCATTTTTCTTTCAGGTTCTACATTAATGTATATACAATGTATCTGTGTCATAGTTGTGATGAAAAATACCTCTTTTTCGATGATTGTTTAATCAAAACCATAAAAATACTCCCTTGCAATACTATATGTGGGGATGTGTGTAATGTCGAATGAATTTTACAGGGAACAAGGAATGGAAATTGTACTAGGACTATACACGGGCAATAGTGACCTGTGAATGGGACCAACATTGAAATTTTTTCAAATTGTTTCTGTATACACTGAAATTTGTCATGGATAGACTATTCACTTGCCTTAACGATATGGGAAGGTTTTTGGACTCAAATTTTACTTACACACCTACTTTATTCCATCATCAATTGATCATCATGTAAACCATAAACCCTAATTTTCTTTCAAAGTACACAAATTGGTTGACACAAGTTTTAAGTTTTCATCAGTCTTTCTTCATTTTTCTTTCAGGTTCTACATTAATGTATATACAATGTATCTGTGTCATAGTTGTAATGAAAAATCCCTCTTTTTCGTTGATTTCTTAATCAACACCATAAAAATACTAGAGGCGGGCAACAATGACATGTGAATGGGGCCAACGTTGAAATTTTTTCAAACTGTTTCTGTATGCATTGAAATTTGACATGGATAGACTATTCGCGTGGATTAACTATATGGGAGGGTTTATGGACTCAAATTTGACTCACACACCCAATTTATTCCATAATCATATAATCATGTAAACCATAAACCCTATTTTTCATATGTTCTAGTAAATATGTTAATGTTTCCCAATTTCATATTTGTATTTGACTCAAGGTACAACTAGCTTGCAAAGTATCAAATTTTAATTTCAAATTGATAAACCAAATACGAAATGAATCCAAGAATCATTTTGTATCGTCGCAAGAGAGACGAATCTAAATAATCTTGCGACGAATTAGCTATACTATAGATGAAAATAGTTCGTCGATAGTGTAGCTAATTCATTGCAAGAATGTGTCTTTGAATGGTGTTACATGGTTTGCAAGGGGTGTAGGGCTTATATGGTGCAATGTAGTGTAGTCTATAAGAACAATCTCTATGCCAAACATCAAAATGGATAGTACCATATCTTGTTCATAAGACAAATATTCTTTGTATGTTTCCTTTGTGGTGGCTCAAGCCCTCAGTACACATGATGCATGACAATGAAATGTAGCAATTTGACTATTGAATGATAGTGTTATGTCACCCATGGTTAAGAAAAGAGCATAAGGTTATTAGGTCCTATTTGAATCTTCTTAGAATTGAGATTTGTTACATAGTCCTTGAAAAAAGACAAAAGACTTATGTAGCAAATATTTGGTATTGGTGTGGGACATTTTATGCCATTAGTATGTTTTGTACAAAAATAATGGGTCTTGGGGACTACACCATGGTAAAGGAACGAGGAAAAAGGAAAAAGGAACAAGGAACAAGGAACGAGGAACAAGGAACAAGGAACAAGGAACAAGGAACATAAATTGTACTAGGAATAGACACGGGCAATAATGACCTGTGAATGGGGCCAACGTTGAAATTTTTTCAAACTCTTTCTGTATGCAGTGAAATTTGACATGGATAGACTATTCACATGCATTAATGATATGGGAGGGTTTTGGGACTCAAATTTGACTCACACACCCACTTTGTTCCATTATCAATTCATCATGTAAACCATAAACCCTAATTTTCTTTCAAAGTACACACATTGGTTGACGCAAGTTTCAAGTTTTCATCAGTCTTTCTTCATTTTTCTTTCAGGTTCTACATTAATGCATATACAATGTATCTGTGTCATAGTTGTGATGAAAAATCCCTCTTTTTCATTGATTTCTTAATCAACACCATAAAAATACTCCCTTGCAGTACTAGATGCATGGATGTGTGTACTGTCGAACGAATTATACAAGGAACAAGGACATAAATTGTACTAGGACTAGACATGGGCAACAGTGACCTGTGAATGGGGCCAATGTTGAAATTTTTTCAAACTGTTTCTGTATGTACTAAAATTTGTCATGGATAGACTATTCAGATGCCTTAACGATATGGGAGGGTTTCTGGACTCAAATTTGACTCACACATCCACTTTCTTCGAAAGTATAGCTAATTCATCACAAGAATGTGTCTTTGAATGGTGTTACATGGTTTGCAAGGAGTGTAGGGCTTATATGGTGCAATGTAGTGTACTCTATAAGAACAATCTCTATGCCAAACCTCAAAATGGATAGTACCATATCTTGTTCATAAGACAAATATTCTTTATATGTTTCCTTTGTGGTGGCTCAAGCCCTCACACATGATGCATGAAAATTAAATCTAACAATTTGACTATTATATGATAGTGTTATGTAACCCATGGTTAAGGAAAGAACATAAGTTTCTTAGGTCCTATTTGAATCTTCTTAGAATTGAGATTCATTATATAGTCCTTGAAAAAAGACAAAATACTTATGTAGCAGATATTTGGTATTTGTGTGAGACATTTTATGCCATTAGTATGTTTTGTACAAAAATAATGGATCTTGGGGACTACACCATGGTCAAGGGACAAAAACAATTAGGACCTTAAGACCAAAACAAAGTTTTTGAAGTTTAAAGGCCATGAAATAGGCCTCAAACAAACATGTAGAACCTTTGTAAGGTACAATTTTCCTTTGAGTGGGATATGGATGCCATAAGAATTGTTTCACACCACATATGGTCGAAGTCAAGGCTTATAACATCATTGAGGGAGGAAAACAATGGCTTTATGTTGTAAACAAACATTTATTTTACTTAATGGCCAAGAAGAAGGGTTCCAATTCGGAATGTGGGAACCATTAATATATTTTTCATACCAAAATAAGAATGGATCTCCTAACCTATACCATGGCCAAGGGAGGAAAATAAAGGCCTTAGGCCCTACACAAATTTCTTAGGAATAATGGCCATGAAAAAGGCCTTAAAACACCATACTAATCCTCTCTTTGGAATTTGTGGTCATTGGGTGGGATATTGACACCACTCACAAGTTTTATGCACCATGTAAGGAACATGGGATCTTGTCCATGGTTAGGGAGTAAGATAGGCCCCTAAATGTTCTAAGTATTAGGATTCATGTTCTAGTCCTTAAATAACCACACAAGACTTGTGTAGGGGATATTTATCGTATGTGGGGAATATTTGGCACCATTAATATGTCTTATACAATAAGAATGGGTCTTTGGGACTTAGGCCATAAATGAAGCTTTCTTGTGATAAATGGCCATGGAAAATGTCTTTGACTAGGAATATGGACAAAATTAGTATGTTTTGAACAATAAGAATGGGTATTAGAATTACCTCCAGCATGGCCACAGGAGGAAAATGATATATTTAGGTCCTAGAGAAATCTTCTTAGGGTTTTTACCATGGCCATGGAATGAACATAAGAGGATTATTCCTTGTTTAAATATTCTCAGGAGAGAGCTTCGCGATGTAGTCATAAAAAAACTAGACAAGACCTATGCATGGGATCTTTTACCTTTGTGTGGTATCTTTAACATCATTGATATGTTTTTTTAAAGAGTAAGAATGGATCTTAGGGACTATACCATGTTGAAGGGAGGAAAAAAAGGAACTTGGGTCCAAAATGAATCTTTTTGAGTTTAAGGGCCATGCACTAGGCCTTGAACAACCATGTATATCCTTTCTAAATAATATTTATCCTCTAAGTGGGATATGGGTTCCATTAGGATTTTGTTCACACGAAATATGGGATTATTCCCTAAACAAATCTTTCATGTGTTTAATGGACATGAACAAGGCCTCCAACTAGGAATATGGGCACCATTAGTATGTTTTTAACATTAAGAATGGGTCATAAGAACTCTACCATGACTAGAGAGGAAAAAAGGGGCCTTAGGTCCTAAACATATTTTCTTTGGTTCATTGGACATTAACAAGGCCTCAAACCACCACATCTATCCTATTTAATAGACTATGGTGCTTGGGTGGGATATGGGTGTCATTCAAATTTCAAGGGCCATGAACTAGGCCTCAAATAACCATGTATATCTTATTTAAGAGATATTTGACCTTCCGGTGGTATATGGGTGTCATTAAGAATTTTTTTTCACCATATATGTGATTCAAGGTTTATATCATCACAAATTAGGGAGGTTGTCCCCTTAAAGTGGCTTCATTTTCATCAACTCTTTATCATTATCAAGGAATGGATCTACTTATTTATATTCTTATGTTATTTGTGGACTTTGGTTCATAACAACAAGGGTGTACTCCACTATCCCCTCTTCTATTCTTATTGGTATCCAAAGGACTAAGAAGGATCATTAAATCATACAACAAAATGGGAAAATAAAAGAACTAAAATTAGGTAGGAATATTTTTGTTTCCCATGTATTGTTTGTAGTTGTTGTCCTCTTACAATTTGGAGTTGGTTCTATTAAGAAAACTTCTTGTATTAAAGAATCACTTTTCTTTATTGAATCTATAGGTAAAGAAGTAGACATGCATAGATATTCTGTTTCTTTTAATGGCTTGACTCATAGACAAAAAATAGAGGTGGTCTAAATTTTTCCTTTTCAAGTATTATATTTTAGCTAAGGGTTCAAATACTTGGGCTTCACACTAGAATTAGAATTGGAAGCTTTCCTTGTTTATTAGCATTGCTTATCATACATTCCAATTGGTATAATAGAGGAAAGAAGAGGAAAATGTTTCAGTGTTTCTAGAAGGGAAGAAAGGAAATGAGGATTCCCTTACTAAAATGGATAAGAATTGCAAAACCAAAATCCCTTGGAGGTTAGGAATAAAAAAAAAAACAATCACTTTGAAACAACCTTGCAACCCATATCCCACTGGAAGGTCAAATGTATCTTAAATATGTTCTTTCCCTGACCATGGACAAGACCTAAGTTCCATACACGGTGTGAAAAAATTGTGAATGGCACCCATATCCCACCCAAGAACCATATAAGTCTATTAAATAGGATAGATGTGGTGGATTGAGTCCTTCTTAATGGCCAATGAGCCAAAGAAAATATGTTTAGGACCTAAGGCCCTCTTTTCCCTCTCTAGTCATGGTACACACCTTGAGACCTATTCTTATTATGAAAATGTACCAATGGTTCCAAAGATACCATACATCATAGATCTTGTGTGGTTGTTTAAGGACTACATCACAAATCTCGGTCTTGAGAAGATTCAAATAGGGCCTAAGCACCTTATGTTCTTTGCTATACATTATGCCCAAAACTTGTGAATGGTGACCATGATATCCCACCCAAATTCCACATATCCATTAGAAATAGGCCATATATCCATATATCCCTTATGAAAGTTCTCAACTTCAAGGGCCATGAAATAAGCCTCAAATAACCATGTAGATATTATTTAAGAGATATTTGACCTTCCAGTGGGATATGGGTGCCATTAGGAATTTTTTTGCACCATATATGTAATTCAAGGTTTATATCATCACCAAGGGAAGAAAATCAGGGCCTTCTTCCCTAAATGAATCTTTTTTATGCTTAATGGCCAAGCTTGTTAAACAAATTCATTTTTTTAAGCAATAGAAATATTAAATTCTTAAATTTAAGTGGTATATGTTTGGTAAACAATATTTAAAATTTCATAAATTAAGTAGTTTAGATCCTTCTTAAATTCCAATTTTCATAAGGGCGAAGATGACTCCCTCACCCTGACATGTAAAACTCCCTCACCCTGACATGTTTCAAAATGAAATCTTCAACACTAAAAACTTATTTTAAGGGAAAAGGACTTATTTTCCTTATTTTGGCACGGTAAAGGTCTCTAAACACATCCATTTTTCACAAAACCACCTAATGGCACCTGTAAGACCACCTCAAGGTAAAAGAACCCACAAAGAGGGCATGTGCCATAGTTGGAGGCCTTGTTCACAACAAACGATGCATAGAAGGTTTATTTTCCATCATAAAGATATTGTTTCCCTATTATGATCATGGTCAATGCCTTGAGATTTGTCTTTAGTGAGGAAAACATTTTAATGGAAGCCATATCCACCTCCCATGAAAAGGGACCCCTAGTGAGGGTTCATGTCATAGTTCTAGGTCTTGTTCCTTATCCAACTTTGATGCCAAGGACCCCCTAGAGAGGGGTTGTGTTGTGGTTTCTAGGTGTTATTCATGATGATTGAGACTAAGAAGTGACATTTAGGGTCCTCATATCCCACTCAAGTGATACAAAACCCTAACCATGTACGCAATAGCTATGCCATGTGTGCAACAGAGACATGTTCTTTTTTAGGGCCTTTGTTGTGGTTTAATCATGGCACCCATATCCCTCTAGTAGGCCCAAGATACCATATGAAGGTCCTGTGTCATGGTTCAAGGATGATTTCAATGACATAACTTGAGAATCTTCATGGTTTTTCTTTTGGTTCTTGACTCGAGACTCTTCATTTAGGACATAAGGCCATTATTTCTCTCCCTTGACATTGGTTAGACCTTAATACTAATTATTGGTTCATAAATAACCTAGTCATGGATCCCATATCCCATTTGGACATTAATGATACCCTATAAAGGTAATATGTGGTGGTTTGAGGACTCATCCTTGGTCGAAGGCTCTTGTTACCCCCCTTTAACTACGATTAATGACCCAAGACCCATACATGATGACTATGACCTTGTAATGATGCCCATGTGTTGAATACCTTGTTAATATTATGGTAGTTGCGGGAGGTATTTACCTGATAAGGATAGAATACTCCGGGAAGCAAAAAGAAACCCTAATGACTAGGCTAATAACCCTAGAAGACTTGTCGGCTCAAGAAGATAATTTATGTTAGGTTATTAGCCTCCAAGAGAAGAAGTCGACCATAAATAATAATATATATTGAATAGACAGATACCCAGAATGAGAAGTCAGCCCAAACAGTTAGCCATAATTAGTATAAATACAGGAGGCCAGTTCTCATTCTGGTAGGCAATCTCAGAATTGCAGAGCAACACTTGTGCACACTGCAGTTGCCCAGTTTTTGTGCAGGTTTGGAGGAGAGTTGTCGTTGCAGCTGATGCAGCTAGTAGTTACACTTGGACTATCTCTTGGCTAGGGTTTGGACTATCTGATCAGCTCTTGTTGGTGTGCTATCCTTGGGGAAAGGTGCACTACCCTTTGTTTGGATATCTAGCCTAGGGTTTGCTTCCAAAGTGATTCTATGTCAAGTTTAAGGTGCTCGGAGGGTGGCTTCAGCCTATGGTTGGGTGACAATAGAGATATTGTCAATGGTAAAATGAGCACATCCATTATATTCTAACAGGTTATGGGCCCACAACTCCTTCATTCAGTTTAACCGCTGGAAGGAAACATATCCAGAAGGATATTAAGCTCGTTGAAGAACTACCGCTAGGGTTTCCTAGTAGGAGCAATCATCAAAGCACTGCCGCCAGGGTTACTAGTAGGTACATTTTCAGAAACCCTAATCCTCTCGTTGAGGCACCTTAAGTGAAGGGATTGACCTAATCTCTAGACAGATCAATGTGCCCTATGCCTAGTGCATCTCCTGGTACTCTCAACAAGCCAAGATGTCAAGTTTGAGTTTGTGGTCAAATCTAGGGTTTGACCAAGTCAAAGAAACCATGACTTATTCTATGAAGTCAGAGAACAAGTTAGATGGAGCCTCTAACTTCAGAGTGTGGAAGAGAAGGATTGACCTCATCCTTGCCAAGAATAAAATGTTGGATATAAAAAAAAGGAAATATCGTGGAACCAGAGTTTGAAGAAGGAAAAGAGAAGGAACCATAGAACATTGCAGTTATGGAGAAGTTAAAAGATGGTCACATCAATGTCATGAGTATCATAGTGGAATCCATAAAAGACCACTTGATACCCTACATCTCCCATCTTGACTCATCAAAGAAGATGTACGAAGCCCTAACAAATCTCTTCTCGATCAGAAACATTGGACAAGTTATGAGTTTGAAGAATGAGCTCCGTGACATGAAGATGAATGATGATGACAACATAACATCATACTTTGTGAGGATCTCCCAATTAAGAGATCAACTACAAGCTATTGAAGAGGTCACTTTAGAGAAGGAATTGGTAAACATAGTACTCAATGGTCTTCCCAAGATGTGGGATGCATTTTCCGCAAGCATGAACACAAGGAAGGAGTATCCGACATTTGAAGAAGTTTGTACTTGTTGTGCTCAAGAAGAATCAAGGATCAGTGAAAAAGAGAAACCCCATAAGAAGTATGATGATCAAGCCTTCATAGAAAGATTCAAGAATTTGAGGAACAAAAGGAAGTTTGTTTCAAGGAGGAAGTCAAATCAAAAGAAAGACATTTCAGAAGTACAATGCTTCAACTGTTGAAAGTATGGCCACTAAAAGAATCATTGTCCCGAGCTAAAGAAAAGAAATGAAGCATCCATTGCCGAAGAAAAATAACCTACAAAGAAGACTAAGCAGGACAAAAGAGACTTCTTCTTCTAAAGGTAACAATAATCTTCTTAGTTCTTGTACATATCTTGTTTTCATCATCTCTGTACATATCTTGTATATCTATCTCATAGAAGATAATGTGTTCCAAGAAGAACTATACCGATGGAAGAACATAAAGATAAGGATTGATATCATTAGATAATACATGAAATAATGAAATACATCAAACAAATCATGTGGAATCTAATGCAAGATAAGCCGAATCAATCATGAAGAGACCTAGAAGAAGCAAAGACAGAAAGAAGTCAACAATCGAGAGGAAATTGGAGAAAGACTTATGACGTTTTGTAGAAGACAACAAGACAGAAGCATGGACTCGGCTAGACAGAGAAAGCCAATTATATATTGTAGAAGAAAATGAAGATGTAGATGGAAGCATGGAGTCTTTTAGATGGAGGGAGCCGATTATATGCACTCTTACATGAAGTAAGGATTAGGAGGGAGATAATCCTATGATCCATTGAAGATGATGAAGTATATATCTATAATAGTAACCATGAAAGACAATATGTGTTCAGTTCAATCTTAGAAGAAGTCTTCTTCTAAGAGAAGCCTTAAAGTATCCCTGGTTGTCCATCCATATCCGTGATCCTATGATAAAATAAAGTAGTGGAATATTTAGGGCATGGAATCTATAAGAAACTCCATGGACCCAAAATCTAAAGAAAAACATGAGGAAGAACATGAAGATTCCAAGAGAGAAAGAGAAGCTAGAACAACTAGTCATTGAAATGAGAATCACAAGATTACCAACCTGATATGAACTCACTAAAAGCAATCAAGCAAAGGAAATGAAAATCATGATGAAGAACAATGTATGGAAGAATTGTGAATGAAAGCATTGCGAGATATAGAACTAGATGGAGGGAGAAGACTACGATGATTACTTGTTCTAGTAAACTAGACATATCTCTAAATGAGTCATTATATCATCTGCAACATCCATGAGTTGGAATTCTACATTAGATAAATGAAAAGACTGTTCTCCAGAGCAATTGAACAAAGAGCATATGAAGAACAACCTCAAGACTTTGAGGCATACCAGAAAGAGACCCTTGTATACAGATGGAAAAAGATAACTTGGTGAAGAACCTCCAATGCACAACAAAAGCATGGTGAAGATTCTCTATAACAAAGATATTGTATCAAGATGATTACTCAGTAGATCAAATCTCATGATGACAAAAGAAGTGCCACATGGATATGTTCCAGTGTTCCAACAATGATATACTTTATTGATTAGAGCTACATGAATCCTTCAGAGAAAACCAGTGCTCCAGAATGAAGTACATTTGAAATCAAGCATTACATTATCTGTGATGAAGTTTAGAAAGCAGAAAGAGGTTCTCCATTACATATCTCCACAGATGAGCAAATAAGAAGACATTTTGGTAAAGATTCTGTCCAAAAATGAAGAGTTTGCGTATTCAAGCTGGAGCTCGTGGAGACGACTTCCTTATTGAAAAGGGAAGAGATGACTCCCAGGTTGGGAGGGAGCACTGATATGTATTGATTTATGGACAATCATTTTTCGGTTCGAAAAATGGTCCAGGATGAGAAGTTTCCTTTCCAGTTTGGAAAGTAGATTTAGATTTCTGACGGACATGGATTTCCCATTGTGGTTAACATGGGAAATGGTATAGATTGCTGATGTATCATGGACAATGACTTCCCATTGTGGTTAACATGGGGAGTGGTCTAGGCCAGTATCTCTTCTTGAGGGTTACTCAAGAAGACTGGCCCGCCTCGTTGGACAACGATTTCTCATTGTGGTTAACATGAGGAATGGTCTGTTTTGGAGGTTGATACAAGACAATCTTTTCCTCTTGTGGTTAACAGAGGAAATGGCCCGGACAATCATTCCTTAGGGTTTATACATTCTCTCCAGGGTGCACTTTGATTAGTGTAGGAGGAATGGACTAGGGTGGGGAATGGTCTAGGCTCAGAAATCAAGACAATTATTCTTCCTTTCTTGAGAAGAATAGTCCAGATAGCTCATGATTGATGTTTTACCTTTTTGAGGGCAGATATTCTTTTAGATCTCACAGATGTGAGTGAAATATTGGCCCAAATGATTTAGTTTATATCATAACATTGTTTATGTGCAAGTTGATATCAGGTGATTTTGATGAAGACTGTATGACAATAGATGTATACTACTGTGGTAGATATGTTCCACTGTTTGTGACTATACGTTATTGATCAAGTACTTGTTTGCTACTTGGTGTGGTAGTGTACCGCTGGATTGTAGTTATGGATAGACACAGTTGTGTTCTGTTTTTGTTCTGATTACCTTGAAGACTGTCAGCAGTTGGTAAATAATTATCAGCCAAATGAATGATGAACAAAGATTTTCCAGATAGAAAATGGTTCAGAACATTTACTCTTCTAGATTAGAAGAATGGCTCTTGTATCACTCTGTGGAGTGAGAATCATGTCGGATTACTCATATAGAGTATGGGTTCAAGAGATGATGATGGTGCTCATGATCTAGTCATGATTTAGTCTATATAACTATGTTGATGCTACCAGGTGAATGATATGTTTTGTGCTGAAGGCCATTACCTGTAATACCTCCCTAGCTAGGAGGGAGTGTTAATATTATGGTAGTTGCGGGAGGTATTTACCTCCATGTGTAAACCTAACAATGATAGAATACTTCGAGAAGCAAGAAGAAACTCTAATGAGTTGGCTAATAACCCTAGAAGACTTGTTGGCTCAAGAAGATAATTTATATTAGGTTATTAGACTCCAAGAGAAGAAGTCGTCCAGAAATAATAATATATACTGAACAGACAGATACCTAGAATGAGAAGTCGGCCTAGGTAGTTAGCCAAAATTAGTATAAATACAAGAGGCTAGTTCTCATTCTGGAAGACAGTCTCAGAATTGCAGAGCAACACTTGTGCGCACTGCAATTGCCCAGTTTCTGTGCAGGTTTGGAGGAGAGTTTTCGTTGTAGCTGCTGCAGCTAGCAGTTATGCTCGAACTATCTCTTGGCTAGGGTTTGGACTATCTGATCAACTCTTGTTGGTGTGCTATCCTTGGGGAAAGGTGCGCTACCCTTTGTTTGGCTATCTAGCCTAGGGTTTGCTTCCATAGTGATTCTCTGTCAAGGTTAAGGTGCTTGGAGGGTGGCTTCGACCTATGGTTGGGTGACAATAGAGATATTGTCAATGGTAAAATGAGCAAATCCATTATATTCTAACATACCTGAGACCCATCTACTTCAAACTAAATATTTGGTCCATAGAACTATATTCTATGGCCTAAAAAGTTAGGTTTTTGGCCCACACCATGACCTAGAAGAACTTTATAGTGCATTAGAATCCACTGATTTTAGACCTAAAAACATGGATTGGGCCAAGAGACTCACTATTGGTGTGGAATGCATTTTAATAAGGACAACATCCCATTCTTGGACCAAATATTCCATATAAAGGGTGTTCTAATAGTTTTAATGTCAATTTTTTAACCATTGTAATAACAACGTGTGCATATATTATATTTTTGGTGGATGAAGACAAAATAAGCACGAATTAGCACAACTTCATTAATATCTCCGAAAATAGGTTAAATATACACTCCAATAATACACTTCTCATGCCAACATAATCAAATTTGAGCGCGTGCGACTTGGAGACCAAAAATCAAAACGCAAATTATTCCATATTTGAGCCCTCGCACGTGGAGACAACCATATTCTTGTAGGTTTGGGTTTGGACGAGCTAGTGGATCCCCGTGAGGTATTTTCTCATTATTTGAGTTCTGGTTGCAGCTGGTTTTCTCAATCTTGGTTCGGGTTTGTACGAGGCTCCCTATTGTCACGAGTTTTCTCTGTGAGGTTTGGACGAGGCTCCCTAGTGTTGCCGCGGGTTTGTTCTGTGAGGTTTGGATGAGGCTCCCTATTGCCACAGGTTTTCTCTGTGAGGTTTGGACAGTCCAACCCATCACATATGCAATGAGGCCTTACACCACAACGCAAGCAAAAGAGGAGACCTGAAGATCCTTAGAAGACAAAGATGCTCAGGGGATCACCAAAAATGGTGGAAAAATTAGTATGTAATTCCTTCCAGAAGTATAAATTGATTGTAGAGCACTCCCAATGGCTAGATTAGAATTGGGTTTTATTGTTTTTATGCATAGCATAGGACACCTGAATGTTGAGATATTGCACTGTGATTTTCCTGGCTGGTAGTTACAAGTTGCAGGACTTACTCATCCCTCGAGAGGGAATTTAAAAATGATAACATACAACCCACTACCCCATGTAGGACATGAAATAAACTCATGCCCTAAATGAAATAACTTGAAGAGAGAATCCTTCAAGTTACCAATAGAATAATTGTTCCTCTTACCAATGAGGTTCACCATATATAATCCAAATCCAAGATTCTGTCTCTCCGCATGGCACTTCCCTAATACAATATATTTCATATCAACAAGACACTTCTATGAAACAAAATGTATGTTCTCAACTTAACACTTTTCCGTCTTAACCCAAATATGAGTCTAAATTAGATACATTTGGAGTATTTCCCCAACCCAATAGTGGGAGGATGTGCCTCTTGATCCTATCAAGACTTCATCCCATTTCATAGGTAGTATTAATATGGCCTCTAAAAAATTATATAATGAGCCCTTTCTAGCACACTTTGACTACAATGGGTGGTATCCATTTAGTTACCAATATTATATTGATGCCTCCTCCTCCTCACACAATCCCTCAATGACCAAGTGACATTCTTCCTTGTATTTTCCCATGTTGGAACCTCTTCCTTTACAATAGATCCTTCCTCCCACTCCTTCTTCACCAATGGAATCTACCCCTTCTTTCTCTTTTTCATCCAAGATCCTTTAGGCTGGAATTCTTATCCTTATTCGTAGGGAACTCCATTCTACTACCTGTCCATTTGATGGTTCTTTATGTGTAGTCTTCCCCATATCTTTATCCTCCATTATCACCTTGATATTCTTAGGGTAACACCTACTCTCCTTGTTTTCTTCCCCCCTTCCATTTTTCTAGTCCCCTAATAATAACCTATCATACCTTTATTATCCTATCATTTCTAGTTCTCTCTTCCCTGTCTTATGTTTTCTCTTATTGACCACCTATTTCCTCGATCCGTTCATCTTTGATTATCTCCCTTTAGTTCATTGTCTTGATTAGGGCTGAATTAAATATGGCATTCCTTAGTTGAGACTAGTCACCACTCCCTTGCTATTTTCCCTAAGAGGTTATATTGGCGGTTGCATCCTATAGCCTATAGCTATAAGGTCACCTTCATTTCCATGAAATTTCCTTCCTCTCAACACTCTCCTTCTACCTTCAATGGTTCTTAATTAACATTGTTTCCTTATGTTCATTTTCCATCCCCATGCTAACATTTTCACCTCATGCCTTCAACAATGCCTTTCTAGAATTAATGACACATGCCCTCACTAATGTCACCTTATGAATAATTTGTACGTCTTGATGACCATAGCTAGATATAGTTGAATACCAATGAACATGTAATATGACTATTTTTCATTATTTTTGAACCATCAACATAGGATTATCAATGGTTAGCTATCAACATGTTCAAAGCACTTTTCTAGTGGGATTTGTTTATTATAATAGTTTTGGTCCCTCATCAAGGAAACACCCATTCATCACATATTTCAACCATAAGTTATGGTTTCATATTGTAATTAACATGATTATCATCATGAACATAGGTATGCTTGCATCATTGATAATATTATAGAACATGTTCACATCACAATTGTTGTTATGTAGGTGATATTATATCTCTCTCCAAGGTTGGGTTACCTTCAACAAGGTTCCCAATACCTACAATATATTGACTCTATTTTTCATAATTAAAAAAACCCCTTTATGAATGAACATGATAAGATATTGGTCAACAAGGTGAAGCCCCCGTGATCCTTATGAGTATTCAATATGTGTATGGTGGTCTCTATAATCATAAAAGTTTACTACGTTAGAAATGATGACATTTGATTCAATGTTGTATAGGTGTACTCAGTGAACTATGACATTTGCATGGTATTTTTAAAATTTGGGTCATTTTGCTTCCATTTCTCCAGATAATTAGCTCATACTTTTTGTCATTAGCAGTACTGCACACATAGTAATCTATCAAGAAATTACTTCTTTGCTTAAAACCTCTTGCTCCTTCCTATAGCTAGTTTTCATCAAAGTTGAAATTCTTGCATTTCATTTTCCTCTTGCATGGTTTAAAGAGTCGAGTCAAAACACCATCAGTTTCACGACCACTCCTTTGAGTAACAACAACCTAAAATCAAGCGCTAATTAAAAATTATCTAGCAACTTTTCTAGGGCTCTTCAAACCCATCTTATCTTAGGTGTAGAGATTTGGAATAGGATTGTGAGAATAACTTTCCAAAATTGCTAAACAAATATAAAGCCTTGAGTTAGGGAGTGAAATCCAGTTGTTATATCACTGACTTTAGGAAGCCCTTCTAACACGAGGTTCAATCATGAGGTCACATTGGGGCCCTCAGAGTAATCAACCCTTCTTTGTTGGTCTTGGTGTCGATTATCGATTGTCTCCCATCTGCTTTGGTATAGTAGGTGGTACCATAGAGGCCATAATATTTTAGACTTACTACACAAGGTGACAGCACATGGAAGGTGGTGTTTTACCTGGGATCGATGTTGGTAGACTCACTCAGACTCCTTGGAGGTTTTCCCACTGCTCGATGAGGTAACTTGCACCAGGGTGTTAGTTCGTTAAGAAGGTTTTCAACGTAACTTTCCCACCCATCGAAACTCAACCCCTTCTCGCATCGATTCCGCGATGTTGGATTCCATCACCAGCTAGTGCTTCTTTGTGAGAAGGTTTGTTTGCATGCTTGACTCCTAGATTAATTAGCGTGTGTTTTTTTTCTCCTTAGTTGGCCTTAGGATTTAGTTTGTGTATAATGGCATCATTTCCAGGTTAATTCCTCATTTGATCAATACAAAATATGGATACCATTAAAATAAAAGGGAATAAAGAGGTAACAAATAGCTCATACCTAACTTACATCTTATAATTCTCCAACATTGTTCTTTATAATACTTAGTGAAACAAACACCAAATGGAATGGTTTACATAAGGTCAATGGAGAATTCAAAATATTTTCATAAACCCACATCTCACATATTTTTACATGCACCATAGATTCACAATATTTCATGAAGAGGTCCAGAAGAAATGCCTCCATGCAAAATTGTCCACTTCAGAATTTTCCATGTCCTTGATGGAAATATATAAAATTCCCTTGAAGATATTTTAGTCCTTGTCTTGCTTAAAAAGGATGACCCCATTTTGTAAGTGGTCAAAGACTACTTTTATCCCCCCTCTATCTGGTAAATGCTACTTCTTATACTAACCTTCCCCTACAATAGGGAGTGTTGTGTCCCTTTTCTAAAAAATAAGTGAGGTTCCTCTTCTTTCTCCAAACATTCTCCTAACCTCTTGGACAAGAATACATGCAGCCTCAAAACTAACGTTTAGGGAAACTAGAATCCAATCATGAACATGTTCAACATTCCACCCTCTTTCATCCATGGTATATGGCCACATACTCATCCAAGCATAGGAGGTGAAGGTGGGAATATACAACCATTCAGTTTGCCTCTAAGGTGTTGAGCTAGAGTTCTCGCAAGGCCTTGGTATATTGTGAGGTCCTCACATTCAACTCACTAAACCTCCCTCTTATCTTGAAAATCACCTCTCTTCCAAGCAAGAGGGATGCCCCTCCTCTTAGATCAATAGTTGTTTCCCTTGATCTGACCCTCTCCCGACCTCTTCAACATATCCCCCTTTTGATGGAACATATGTCTTTCCTTCTTTCTTTCAAGTGGTTTCTCCACTCACTATTCATGGCCCAATTAAACCTTGGGTCTCCCCATCAACCATGCCATTATCCCTTAGATCCATGAGTAATCTTGGTACATCTAGATTGATGGTTTCTCAAACTTTACCTTGAACTTATATCCTACTCCAAACCTTAGCCAAGGAATGTAGTTGTATTATAAATACACCACATAAAAAGTTCACCACCCAAGTATAGGGTTATTGTAAATACATCCTCCCACTTTCCCCTTATAATATGCAACCATTCACTAAGATTAATCTAATTTTTATCTTCACAAAAATGTGGTGTTGCCATTAATTCTTAAGCAACAAATACTTGAAATATAGGTTCAAATAACAATTGGCATAACTTACTCTCCAATGCACATATGAATTTGAAATTGTAGGTGGAGATTCCTCTTTCAATATTCTTCAAAAACCATTTTACAACAAATGAATAGGAGGTATTGTTAAAATTTCCTTGAGCCAAAGCTTCTCCAATATTAATTTGTACCCTAGAATGCATATCTTTCTTTGTCTCTAAGATTAGTAGGTGAATGGATTTTGACAATACAGAGTTACTGACCATTTGTTGGGATGTGGGTAATAGCTTAATGCCTTGAATTTTCTATAATAAAACTTATTTGGTTGACATTTCCAATGTCTTTCCACATTACAAGCACTCCGCTAGATACTGCCTTATGATAGGATATAATAAAAAAGGCTCCCTTTCAAATCATATTTACAACCCCAATCTACATTACTAAGTTGACTAAGAAATAGATGGCATTCAAAAAACACAACTATTTGAGACTTCCAAGCCCTTATTAGCCTATTTAACTCAATTGATTAGACAAGTAGAAGGAAATTACCTGTAGGGAGGAGCTGTGTGTCCCCACCACCTTTTGGGAATTAGCAACATAGTATACCACATTCCCACCTTCAAAAGCAGGGGGGAAATCCATGTATTCATTAAGTGTTTCTATATGTCCTGCTTTCAAACTTGGACCTAGATGCTGATTGCAGTCTTGCTTTACATAAACTGATTTTTGCCTCTTGTAGGCCTCAAATTGGAGCAGTTCTCCTGAAGATATTGTTAGCGTTCTCCCTCCTTGGATCGTTGTCACTGCAAACTCCGTCACACCTTGAATGCTTCCATAAGACACTATATCATTGAACACAATGCTTCAATTGTTTCCACACCACTCATTAATGGGTGACTCTCCCACACCCATATTATCAACTAAGTTATGCATGTCAAGTGTTTCAACCCAAAACACTTCCACTAAGGTGTTCCTTGTTGTGGTGTTCTTTCTAGTGACTCACTTTCTACTTACAACCTTATCATGTCGTAGACCTATCCAACCTATAAATTCACACTCTTCCATCTTTGACTATGATGTATTCTCAGTTAAGCTTTATCATCCCTTTTCTCCACCAAGATAATGACACTTTTTTCATCGCAACTTAAGACAAATCGCTATGCATCGTATGCACAAATTGTTTCTCTCAAGTGAGCACCTCACCCATATTGCAATGCAGCTTGTAATGTGTGTGGTTACACCATGTCAAATTCCTAAGTCACAACCGACTCATCCCATTTGCCTTCACCTTGATCAAGATAGTACACGTGGAAAGTACATTTGTTCTTTATGGGAAAAAAAAAATCCTTACATCCTCCCCCACTTATGTTCAATGTTTCCCCAACAACATCCTCATAAATTCTACATGTCTCTATCAACTAACTACTATAATACACAGACTCACCATCCATTTTCAAATAAAATCACTTCAATTTATTCACATTTCCACACACACTTGTACTTACCTTCAACTCCAATTTCCCATGCCTTAGTACACCTTTGTCTTCATGCCTTCAAACAAGCTAGGTAGCTAGTCCAATTCTACATCGAAAACCATGAAAGTACATCATCATGTGTTGTAGAATTAAACACTACTACTCGGATTTTCTAATGGACTTCTTTGTATGTGATTCTCTCTTTAATAGACTCAAGTGCCTGATCTTGTGTTTAAAATATGCTAAGTCCTACCAACTTACACCAAACTAGGCACTTACTTCCTTGTGGGGTGCTTTGGCTCCACTACCTTCCAACCTAGTAGTGAGTCATCCTATGATTTTGTTTAGTGATAAAAGGATGGAAAGTGGCCACCAATGCCGCTAGAAACACTAACATTGGAATCCATTCCTTCCTTAAAGTCTACATCATTTTTTCTAAATTTGCTTAAGTCAAATGAACCATCCAACGAAAGTTTAGACCATCTTGATTCTCTAAATAGACATCCACTACTTTGGATATTGTAGACATTGTGTTATTTACTATGGATTCAAACCTAGTAAACAACTTTTTGTGTGGGCCTTCATCCACCAAAGTTTACCAAAAACCTACACTCGAGATATTCTTTCATGTCTTAAAACCCCCGACTTCCTCTTTGTAAGGTTCCACTATTGCATGATTGGTTGTTGTAATCATAGTCATGGTAGTCTCCTAGTGATTGTACTCTATTTCCCCCTCAACATCGGAATTACATGAAGTTTTGTGTCATAAAAGCTTAACAAATTGTTAAGGTGAGGGATTGGTGCCACCTATCACATCCTCATAAACTCTTGCACAAAAAAAACTTCAAAGTCATCCATGGGTACCACTTTGAAACTAGTAGTTCCACTCTAGTGTCCAAGCTATAAGTTGACTCCTTTAGCCAAGCCAGCCACCCTACATGTGTTAGAGTTTACTTCCTTGAAGAAAGACTGCACCAATTTCAACTGCACATTGAGTTTAACAACCACTACTTCCTACATAAAAATGTGGGTTTCACTGTTGTTAACCATCGCCATAACTAACTTATTCTTCAACTTGGATTGAACAAAACTAATATTTGTATAGTTCTACTCTTGGCTTTAACAAAACTAATATTTGTATAGTTCTACTCTTGTCTTGAACAAAACTAATATTTGTATAGTTCTACTCTTGGCTTGCCTTAGACATATTGCCAACTAAAGCACCCAAGATTTGCAACACACCAACTGATGGTTGGATTTCTTACTCCATAGCATTGACCCTCATCTTCAATGGACATTTCTTATAATATTCTAATTTGCACAAATCCAACAAACAACAACCTTACTACTATTTTTTTCTTATATCCATATGATAAACTTATCATGTCCTTAGTGTTATCACATTAATATGTCCAAAATCAATAGGGATGTCACATTACATTAGGTGGTTGACCACTATTCTGTAGTGTGAAATCTAACCATAGTGCATATTGCTTGCATGGATAAGTTAGTCGAATTAAGGTGCACCCACCTAGAGATTCATACATTTCAATAAGTTGGGAATCCACTGCATGCATGAGTGCCCCTACTAATATTGGTAATTGCACCCTAGTCCAATTGTGCATCCAAAACTAAAGATATAAAAATTTTATTTAGAAATTTGAATATAGAAAAAAATTTCATAAATTGGAACTAGGATGATGATGGAACACTCACTAACAACACATGCACATGCAACTGAAGGTAAAACCAAACAGGTACCTGCCATATATTTCTTCATCGAGTGAGGAAAGCTTAGGACAAATAGAGGGAAATGAGACTACATCTAGTAGATATGATAAGCAAACAAGGACTAGAGGTGAAAAAGTTAGAAGAAAATTTTGTAGACACATGGAATTTTTTCTTGCCGAAGGAGGATCATGCTCTTATGATGATGAGAGCATAGGAGACATAGAGGTGCCACTCAGGTATAATCATATGTGAAACAATGGGTACCTAAGGAACTACCTCCTATAGATGATGACTTCATTGTCAACAGTAGGACATATCACATTACACCATCCTCTCTGCATGGCCTGGGGCTATTTTCCATGGATGGAATAATTGTAAAATACAATATAGTAACTAAATTGATGGACTATGTTGGACCGTGTTACAATTATAACGATTGGATGCGGCTAGTCCGGTACATGCAAAGTATGCAAAGATATGCACTCGCCGCAAATTATATACAACTAATAAACAAGGATAAAAATAAGGGAGAGACTATCTATATTGATGGAAGGCCTAAAGATTTCGGAAATATCGCAGGGTTTATAAACAACACACTACCCAGGACAACAAACAAACAACCGAATTGCATATATGAGGGACGTGAAGAGAATTAGGTAGCCCTGTGCGCAATAACAAATATATCTCCCGAGGAAGAGTTATTAGTGGATTACCATTTGAATCGAATAGAAACATCGACTAATAGTGTGCGGGTACTTATATGACACTTCTTTAAGAAACCTCTACTTATTGCATTATATTTTTTTATTATCTTTAACATTGTTTTAAATATTTCATGGTCCCAATTTTATAATAATGTGGGAGCTTGATCGTTGAGGTTGATTTTGTTTGGGTGGCAATCAGTTTTTTTGTTATCATTAACAATTTCTTAAATATTTGGGTTTTCTAATTATATTATAATGTGGCAGGATGATCGTGGAAAAGGGCAAGCCAGAGAACATGTAAATGATTATCAATTTCCACTTTCATTTTACGTGAATTTTATTATTTTCTTATATAATTTTACTGAAATAACATTGTTTTTGTTGAAATTATATGTAGTCGACAGGTCACGTTGATCATGATTCCACCGATGAGGAGGGGTTGTATTCATCCCCTGTTCCGATGGTATTAATAAAAAAAAATATCATTAAAGCAAACAAGGAACTTGATAGCTTATTAGATCGTCCAGATCAAACTCCTGACATCCTAGCAAAGATCAATATCCTTATGTCACAACTTAACACATATAAGGTAATAACCATAATTTAAAGTGTTTTTTTTCTAATGTACTCATATGTTCAATTATGAAACTTTGCTCTTTAATTTTTACATTATCTCACGAAAAAACATTTTATTTTTTATAAAGAGATTTTTGGAACCTGTTCAGCCTGGTGTTGGTAGTAGTGGCGCTACAGAGACGCTATAGAGTCCTAATGCAGGCGGTCATACAACTTCTAGAGTACTATTTACTTATCCATCTTCCACACCTAATTTATATAGGAGCCATGACACACACTGCCAGACATCCACACATCGGTCAGATTCTAGAGATGGTGGTAGAGATGAGGCTGGTGATGTGGTTGACATGGTTGCATTTCCTAGAGCTAGACGTGTGATAAGCACGGGGACCCTTCCATGCACATTTTTGGTCTACGATAATGGACTTCCATTAAAACAATCAAGACTCCCAGGTAGTTTTAATTCATATTTTAATCGTTTAATGTTGTCCATCTCATACACAAATCATCTAGATTATCAATTTTAAATTAATGATCATATATTTTTGTGTGTAGGAAACGACCATTTTTATAGGCACCTAAGGAGCAAGGCCTTGTTGATTTTTGGGGCAACCTTTCACATGAGGTGGAATTTCCAGAATTCCAACCTCAAAAAGGAACTTATGGATTATCTTGAAGGCCTCTTTGGAGTAGACACGTTCAATAAAAAAGTGGTCACCTCTGCAACGAGAGAATATTTAAAATATACGCTAGATGTTTATAGCTGAAGCTTGGTAGGAAATCCTAGGTATGAGCATCCTCCCTCAATTCCAGAGAGGGAGTGGAAGGTGATCATTGATGATTCAAAAGAGAAGATTTTTAAAAAATCAGGAGAAAAAATAACTGGTACACCAAGGTAAATTACAATATTTTGATTTCAATACCAGCTTTAATTTTCGTTAGATTTAAATAAAAGTGTGGTTATATATAACATACTTGAAAATTTTGATGATAGGTTGCCTGACACTTCGAAGGCAACCAAAGAAAGGATTTCCAAACATGGCCAACACCCAACACAAACTAGGCCAGGGAGGCTACTCGAGGTTAGAGTCACGAATCATAAGTACCCAAACATATTAAGAATATTATTTGTATTGCCTTACAACTTTAAGGTAATTGCAACCAAAAACATTAAAAAACCATACCCTTATGCAATGCAGGGTGACGACTTCAGAATTGAAACCACGGAGGAAGACCTCCAACTTGGTTACAAGTACGGTTATAAAGCCGTGGTTGATCATAGGAAAAGCATGGGGAAGACCCCAAGATCCAGTTTGTGGGATAAGGTAAATAAAAATCAGTCCACATTAACCTTTCATTACTTATAAAATACGCAAATGTTTGATATCGTCCATAATTTAATGTCTTACTATGTTTTAATCAGGGGAGAAACACTATCAAAGAAACCATTAGTACTGGACAACAAAGCGTTGATAGTGCAACACATCTATAAGATTATGGTGCTCCCCAGCAGCCCCATCCCAGTGGGGTGCAACCCCAAGATGTTCCTGTGACTGAGGCCCACGATGCTAAAATGGTTGTATATTAATCATATACTTAATAATTTTGTACTTATAAATTTTGGCGTTTCAATGGAAGAGAATGTCATAGTTGATCCTCCTCGACCTGAAGATCAGGTGAACATGCCAACAGCCATTCCAACGGTGCCGACTAGAGGACCAGGTAAATAATTACATTGTAGAGTTTTTTTAATATTAATGAACTAATTCAATGATATTTAAAAATTGGCGATATAAATTTAATATTTTTTGTTTTTGTAGGTGATGGCCCCTCACAGTAGCATCCACATCGTGGGTACGAGACCCAGTAAATGACTGAAACAATATCAACTATTGAAGAGCACCCAGTAAACGAAGACATGGAGATGGATTAATTACTTAAGACATGGAAACACAAAAGAAGACTAAAATAAATTGATGATGTATAATAATTTTATAAGACGGTTAGATGTACATTATATAGTTGAACATGTAATGATGCATATAATGCATTGACATTATGGGTACTTTTTCATCTGATAATATACACAAGGAGATTTCTATGGCTTGTATATATATGTGAATGTAATTTTGTTATACACTTAATGATAATTTCAACTTCTCTTAGACTTGGTATATATTGATTCAATACTCCTTGGTTCTATTGGCCTTGACATACAATTTTTTCATCAATTTGTGGCTCCATGGATATCATCCTAGCAATTTGAAGGCATTGGTAAACGTGAAAGTTAAGAGATTGAATTGTTCAAGTTTGGATTTAAATTTCACATGTTTGTTTGTTTGTGGGTTTCAAGAGTTCCAAACTTGTATCTCTTTGTCTTTTAAGAATGGTAATCTCTTTGTATTTTAAGATATAACATGAGAATCCAAGCAAGACCTGGTGCCTTGTGCTTGGGCTATGGAGTCTAGGCAACAAATAGAACTTGAATATGCAATATGCAACTTCCAAAATCTTGTGACATGATATATGCAACTTTCAAAGTCTTGTGACATGTGACATGTGGACAACATAATTTCCAAGCAATGTGCAAACTTTAAACTTGGTGCAACATGCAAACAAATTGTTTTGGGAAGATGCAATAACAAGTTTTTGGAAGCTGTAAAAATAACTTAAAAAATATCACAACTTGTGACATGCATTTTTCAAAATCTTGTGACATGAAACATCCATCTTTGAAAATGTTGTGACATGTGATATGCAACATGCAAAAAGCATCTGTTCCATGCATGTGAACTTTGAACTTGGTATGACTTGTTAACTTTGAACTTGGTCTGACACGTGACATGCAAAACTTGAACTTGGTGCGACGTGTGATATGTGAACTTTGAACTTTGTGTGACATGAAACATGCATCTTTTTGCAACTTGTGAAACACATATTTTAGTATTTTCACCATAACTTTTGAACCCAAAATTTGTTTTGTGTCATATTTGTACCATTGTAAAGGTCTTGTTAAGATATGAAACTTCATTGTTACAATGTGCATCATCTAAATCTTCATGTCTACAATATGTGGAGGGTTATTCAAGGTTTCAAGACTTTCTTCATGTTTTCCTACTTTAATCCTCTCATGGTCATGTTAATCCATATAGAGGTTCATGATATAAACACTCATTGTTCTAATGTTGACATGAATTCTAATCTTCAGTTTGTCGATTAGAGGGCACAATTTTGGCAACAATTTAATGTTTTTAGTTCCATGAAATTTCTTTTGTTTCTTCAACAACATTAAGGATTAAACATGAGGGGTTGGAAATGGCGATGTCAAACATTTTATAATATTTTTTCATAGCATTACCCTTCTTTTCATTGTGTCTCACATGACAAAAAAACAAAATCACATTGCCATTGTCTATTTATATGTGGAGGGTTATTCAAGGTTTCAAGACTTTCTTCATATTTTCCTACTTTAATCCTCTCATGGTCATGTTAATCCATATAGAGGTCCAAGATATAAACACTCATTGTTATAATGTTGACATAAATTCCAATCTTCACTTTGTCGATTAGAGGGCACACTTTTGGCAACAATTTAATGTTTTTAGTTCCATGAAATTTCTTTTGTTTCTTCAACAACATCAAGAATTAAACATGAGGGGTTGGAAATGGCGATGTCAAACATTTACTCTTTCACACATGTGCATTATCTTAATCTTCATGTCTACAATATGTGGAGGGTTATTCAAGGTTTCAAGACTTTCTTCATATTTTCCTACTTTAATCCTCTCATGGTCGTGTTAATCCATATAGAGGTTCATGATATAAACACTCATTGTTATAATGTTGACATAAATTCCAATCTTCAGTTTGTCGATGAGAGGGCACAATTTTGGCAACAATTTAATGTTTTTAGTTCCATGAAATTTCTTTTGTTTCTTCAACAACATTAAGGATTAAACATGAGGGGTTGGAAATGGCGATGACAAACATTTTATAATATTTTTTCATAGCATTAACCTTCTTTTCATTGTGTCTCCCATGAGAAAGAAACAAAATCACATTGCCATTGTCAATTTATATGTGGAGGGTTATTCA
>ML781034.1:1442448-1452878 GCA_009831015.1 Picea engelmannii | reverse complement strand
TAAATTCCAATCTTCACTTTGTCGATTAGAGGGCACAATTTTGGCAACAATTTAATGTTTTTAGTTCCATGAAATTTCTTTTGTTTCTTCAACAACATCAAGGATTAAACATGAGGGGTTGGAAATGGTGATGTCAAACATTTACTCTTTCACACATGTGCATTATCTTAATCTTCATGTCTACAATATGTGAAGGGTTATTCAAGGTTTCAAGACTTTCTTCATATTTTCCTACTTTAATCCTCTCATGGTCATGTTAATCCATATATAGGTTCATGATATAAACACTCATTGTTCTAATGTTGACATAAATTCCAATCTTCACTTTGTCGATTAGAGGGCACAATTTTGGCAACAATTTAATGTTTTTAGTTCCATGGAATTTCTTTTGTTTCTTCGACAACATTAAGGATTAAACATGAGGGGTTGGAAATGGCGATGTCAATCATTTTATAATATTTTTTCATAGCATTACCCTTATTTTCATTGTGTCTCCCATGACAAAGAAACAAAATCACATTGCCATTGCCAATTTATATGTGGAGGGTTATTCAAGGTTTCAAGACTTTCTTCATATTTTCTGTAATATCCCTCGGCCAAACCCAATTGTAAACGTAATGTAAGTGTACTTAAGTTGGTGAGTTGTTTTGACATCATTTTGTAATGCACCTTTCATGGCATAGTGCGCGCATGTACTGCTTAGTAAAATGATGTAGTGTGCACATTCCTGGATACCGCGCGCAGTAACTAAAGTGCACGCAGTATGGAGGTCAGTGAGCCTTATGTATATGATATGTGTTATAGGCTGGTGAGCCAGTTATTATAAGCTGGGATGCTTATGTTTTGGAATTAGGCCAGAGCGCCTAGATGTTAAAGGCCAGTGCACCTATTTTGTATATGTCTCATGATTAATATAAAATACATCACTGTGTGCAGACCGAACATGATAAAAGAGATGGGGGACTAAACTCCACCAGTTAGGGAAAGGGAGGGCCAAAAGTTAAGGGAAAGGGCTAAGCTAGAGAGCTTAAGCTAAAAAGGAATATTATATTAATATTTCTTAAAACATAAAGTATGGATAATTATTTTATCCTAAGTTCTAAAGTTGGGGACAAGTGGACCAAAGTATCTTCCAACATGACAAGTGTCAAGTTGAGGACATGCATACATATTGTGGGGACTTAGCTCATTTTCATACCTTCACCATCATTCTTACGATCATCTCTCGGATGATTCCTTCCATCATTCAATCATGCAGTCAATGATTCCATGACCATTTCACTCACGCAGTCAGTTATCCTTCAGACATTCATTTCACTGTATCTGAGCCTATTTCCATAACCATTTTTCCTGTTGGTGTACCTGGTTAGCTTGGGAGCGGGATTGAAGAAGCGGGTTGTCAGGCCCATGGGAAATTGAATAGGCGGGTTGCCAGGCTCGTGAGAAATTCTCTGAGCGAGAGAATTGCTAGGAATTTATTTCCTGAAGGTGCTAAACTGCAACTACAGTGATCTGAGACTTCCTATCCGACTTATTGCTGAATCCATGGAAGGGAAGTGGGGCAGCCAAGGGACTGTTGAGTAGAGAAGGGGCACACTTCCTTGGGTGGGACAGACATGTGGGGAATGAGAGGCTATAGGCTGTTAGTTGAGTGAGCACCTGAGACAGATTCTTTCCTGTTGTCTATGAGCCTTTAGCCTGGTTAGGAATCCCTTTACCAGAGTGAAGTTTAGTCCCATCTCAGGGGTGATTCGCTGTTGAGAGTGATGAACAGTGTAGTCTAAGGCTGGGAGGTTTGTGGACTGTCTCTACGCAGCTGGTGACAATATTTCCAAGATAAGTACCAATCATATGATAAATTTGCATGCTGCATTGTTATTTACGTGCTTATGTTACAGTTTATCATATATGTGATTATAACTATCTGTATATTTATGGGTATTTCCCTGTATATGATGTGTGCCTGTGTTTACTGTTATTTCAGCATGAATTTGCATATTACAAAATGTAATTGTTTGTTTATGTTTATATGTAAAGCTTCCACAAGAGTGTTGTATGTATATGTTATAATTGCATGCAGTTTGAAGAGAAAAATTATGTGGCATAGCTCAGTTGAATACTGGGTATGTTACAGTATGTTCCGCAGTGAGAGAACGAAAGTGTTCCCTCGTGTAGCGTGGCCCAGCCATGGGTGGTCGGGGATGTTACAATATGGTATCAAAGCTTCAGTTCCAACACTCAGCCTGGATGGGCCAGAAAGGTTCAGTTGAAGTGAATATTCACAAAAGATTAATTTTGAAGTGACCAAATTTTCAAGTCACAGAGCGTCCATGGAAAATTTTGGCATCGCATGGAAAATGTTGGCGTGCAGGTGTGCACGGTAAATTGTGGCGTTGCACGGAAGAGTATTATGTGCGGATGCACTCGCTAAGTTTAGCATTGTGCAGTGAGCACACACATATTAATGTGCACATGGTGTCCACAACATTGCAAAACACGAAGGAGTTTGGTTGGTGCACGCACAGTATGAGTATAAGTTAACTCGCGACAGTGTAGTCAATGGTGCATGCAGATTATTGTTCGTTGTGGGGCATATTAAACTTCGGCATGGTGCAATGCATAGGGCAAAATGCATGTGGAATATCAGTGCACGATACCAGAAATGTGTGCAGTGGATATTGGCGCACAACACAAAAGTAGTGCATGCAAGTTATTGGCACGACGAAGAAGAAATGCATAGTGGATATAGGTGCGCGGAAGCCCGATTTACATTGTGGTGTTGCTGTATACGATAAATATGGGTGTACAGGTTGAATTTTTGTGTGCACAAAGTCGTTTGAAAGGCGATGAGGCTGAGTTTAATAGAAAAATTGCATGGTATTAGAGGAAAAAGAAACACACAACCGCATCGGAGCATTATTTAAAATGAATTCAGAGTTGGTTTGAGAAGAAATAAATATAGCCTAAATTGCTAAGCCGAGAGCATCTCAGAAATGAATTTTGAGTTTTATATTCCTTCGATTCAGACAGATGGAAGTGAAATATAATCTTACAAGAAAAACATACTATGAAAGAAAACAAGACTCATAACACCACTAGTTAGAATCTTGTAATAAACAGTCCAAAATCCGCTTCTGCATTTATATAATCGTATTAATCCCAAAATTACAAAAAGGGAACGATAACAATTATCCCTTTGTAAAGGGACCATTTAAGAATAGGTCTATCATTTATGGATCCCCTTACCTATGCTACCATCTGACCAAAAATTGTTGAAATGCACTTTTATTCGAGGACTCATTTCAGCTTAGCGATCTCCTCCTTTAAAGTATCTAACCAGACTGGTTGATTCTCTCCAACACTTTCAGCCATTTCAACGATGGTTTCTTTCTTCTGTCGCTTGCTCTGTTTCTTCTTAACAACTGATCTGTTAATGATCAGATCCCTCATAGTGGGATTTAGCTTGGCTTCCAATTTAGAATCTGTGGCAGGTTTTGTGTGAAAATTAGTCGCTAGTACCTGCGCGATTATCCTTTCCTTCTTACTCATAGGAAAATCTACCATGTTTCCTGAAGAACCAGTCTCAATGGATATAGCTTTGTCCATGTACCTCAATTTCGTGGACACCGAAATGATTTTACAGAGATCAGAAGGTCGAGAAAATGTAGATATTACTCCATTTATGGATAAGATGATGCCTCCATAATTGAGAATTGATATTTATAGAGTCCCAATCATGAATCACAGACATACTTACGTACAAATACGTTGGTTTGTCATGCACGGTTAATCCATTTCAAATGATTAGCTTTTGAGTTCGTTATATGGGGCGTTCACTTGACGTCATACGGCTGTGAAGTACCAAACGAGTGAGACAGGGTGATTTGACTAGCCATCGCCCGTTCCACGAGTGGTGGTTTTGACATATTGAAACACGTGACATCGAGACTTTGGCGAAAGTGGTTTCGGCAAACCGCCTTTCACCCAAATGTATCTCTAAAGGCGTCGTGCGTCTATGTATCACAAGACTTGGGTCTTATCTAGAATTGTCATTGTGATAACACCAGGAAATTAGGAGAAATAATTATGATGTATATATGGAACCAAGATAGTTCATATTTTTCATGAATTGTTGAATTAGTTAGCCTGATAAGTTTCGATGGATGCATGTTTTGCAGAATTAACAACAACTAGATCCGATCAGATTAGTGCAGAGTCCATAGGAATGGAAGAGGCATAAGGGAATACAGTCAACAAGATGAGAGCAGAGGGATGGATGTCCATTTGGGCATTGAAGGAACAAACTCCAATGGACATGGAGAAGAAAGGAATGAAAACATGAATATGGCAGAGACCATTAAAAATTTGCAGAAGGATGTCAAAAGCCATAAAGCTGATAATGAAAGGCTTATGAGAGCCAAGGAAAAACAAGATGACTTCAACGTGAAGTTATTGGAGGGCTTGAACATAATAGAAAAGAAATTGGACAAGGAGAGTGGCTCAAGCAAATATGGAAGTCACAAGCCTTCGGATGAGAAAAGAAAAGCAAGAAGTGTTAGTAGACACCACCATCATTGCCCAAGGAATTCCAATAAGATGACAGGAAACAACTCAAGTCCATCCCCTGTCAGAAGGAATAAGAGGTCTGGAGTGGATGAGCTACAAGGAGAAATGAACAAAATCAAACCTCCTACATTTGATGGTGAGCACAAGAAGGATGAAGATGCAGAAACATGGTTGTTGGGCATGATAAAATATTTTCAATTGCATAATTATTCTTCTCATGTAGAAGGTAGAATTGATATCTATCAACTCAAGGGAAAGGTCTCCATGTGGTGGGATCAACTTGTGCATGTGCAACACATTAAAGAGAAAAGTGTTACTTGGAGGGAATTCAAGAAGTATTTTGAGAAGAAATACTTGACTAAAAGATACTATGACAAGAAAATGAAAGAGTTCTTTGAACTCAAGCTTGGAAGTATGACCATAGATGAATATGAGAGAAGGTTTCTAGAAATGCTGAAGTATGTCTCTTTCATCAAGGATGAGACAGTCAAAATTCAAAGGTATTTGAGTGGATTGCCATCATTCATCAGTGACAAAATACAGTATGATGAACCCAAGACATTGGAAGAGACCATAAGGCGAGCTAAATGCCTATATGATCAATAGAAAGCAATGCCAACTTTCCAAAAGGCTTGGGAAGACAAACAAAAATTCAATATGGATCAGAGGAAGAAGGAAGCTAAGCCACCATTCTTCAAAAATAATCCACAGAGACAACAAACACCTAAAGAACCCAGAACGATTGACACATGGAGTCAAAGGCCAAGGAAGACACCTATTCAATGTTGGGGTTGTAAAGGAGATCATTTTTTCAGAGATTGTCCTCACATAGGTGAAAAAGGAAGGGTTGTTCACAATGTACAAAAAGCTAAAACATTGGGGGACATGGGAAAAAATGTGCCAAGGATCTATGCAACTCTGGACAACAAGAAATCAGAGTATCAGTCCCACATGATTGAAGTGGAAGGTATGATCAACAACCAAACCATTGTTCTTTTAATTGATTGAGGAGCTATTCATAGTTATATAGACCCTAAGATGGTGGAAAGTTTCCAATTGCCAAGAAGCAAGCATGGAAAATCTTGGTTGGTGTAGATGGCTACAGGAGCCATAAGACAAGTTATTGAGATGGTTAAATCATGCCTCATGGACATAAATGGACTGAACAACAAGGAATATTTGAACATCTTGCCTTTAGGTTCCTATGACTGTCTAATTGGGATGGATTGGTTGGACCAACATAATTCTCTCCTGGACTGTCATAAAAAATCATTTACTTGCTTGGATGAAGAAGGGAAACTAAGGAAAGTGCAGGGAATTCCCAGAGTAGTAACCATTAGATAAATTTCAGCATTGTAGCTGAAGAAATGTTACAAAAAAGGGTGTCAAATATTTGTAGCTCATATGGAAGAGACACCTAAATATAAGGAGCCAAATTTGGAAGATTATCCAGAACTAGAAGAATTTGAAGATGTGTTCAAGGAAGTACCGGGACTACCACCAAAGAGAGACATTGATTTATCTATAAATTTAATTCCTGGAGCAGCTCCAGTGTCAAAGACTCCTTACAGAATGAGTACACCAGAATTGAAGGAGTTGCAAATGCAACTTGAAGAACTTTTGAAGAAGGGGTATATATGCCCAAGTGTGTCACCTTGGGGTGACCCAGTCTTATTTGTGAAAAAGAAAGATGGAACATTAAGATTGTGCATTGACTTCAGATAGTTGAATAAAGTGACTGTTAAGAACAAGTATCCTCTTCCAAGGATTGATGATCTCTTTGATCAATTGAAGGATGCAAAGATATTTTCAAAGATAGATCTCAGATCAGGATACCATCAGGTAAGGATTAAAGAAGAAGATATCATCAAGACCTCTTTCAAGAAAAGGTATGGTCATTATGAGTTCACAGTGGTGCCATTTGGGTTATCAAATGCACCAGTTGTTTTCATGTGCTTATTGAATGGTGTTTTCCGAGAATATTTAGACAAGTTTGTCATTGTGTTTTTGGATGACATTCTTATATATTCTAAGTCAGAGGAAGAGAATGAACATCATTTGAGGATGATGTTGCAAGTATTAATGGAGCATCATTTGTATGCCAAATTGAGCAAGTGCTCATTTTATCAGAAACAAATTCATTATTTGGGGCATATCATTTCAAAGGATGGGATAGTAGTGGATCCTGAGAAGATAGAAGCCATTAGAGAATGGTTAGAGTCGAAGAATTTGATAGAGGTGAGATCATTCATGGGTCTTGCAGGCTACTACAAAATATTTATTGAAGGATTCTCAAAGATTGCACACCCAATCACTTCCTTTCAAATAAAGGGTGTGAAGTTTCAGTGGACATTCGATTGCAAAAAGAGTTTCCAACACTTGAAACAATTATTGACAAGTGCTTCAATATTAAGGATTGCAGACCCAAATGAAGACTTCATTGTATGCATGGATGCATGTAATGAAGGACTTGGTGGAGTCCTCAGTCAAAATGGGTTTGTTATATGTTATGAATCAATGAAGTTGAAGGAGCATGAAAGAAACTATGCCACTTGTGATTTGGAGTTGGCAACCATAGTGCATGCCTTGAGGAAATGGAGACACTACCTCATGGGGAAGAGGTTTGAGATAAGAACAACCCACAATGGTCTGAAATATTTATTTGATCAACCAAATCTAAATGCTAGGCAAAGTAGATGGTTAGAATTTCTAAGTGAATATGACTTTGATATAAAGCATATCAAGGGGAAAGAGAATAAAGTAGCTAATGCACTCAATAGGAGGGTGCATGAACTACATGCTACAACTATTAGCATGTATCAGACTGATATTAAAATAAAAATTCTAGAGGCTGCAAATGCAGATCTGCAACACATAGAATTAGTAGCAAACCTACAACAGAGTAAGATGCCACAAAAGGTGGATAATTATAATTTGGGAATAGATGGAATACTGCTGTACAAGAACATAATTTTTGTTCCAAATGTCCAGGACTTGAAACGTATGATTTTGCATGAAATGCATAATTTCCCTTATGCAGGACACCTTGAATATCAAAAAACCATGGCAGTAGTCAAGAGCCATTACTTTTGGCCAGGTATGAAGAGATAAATCGTTGAATACATCACTAGATGTATGGAATGATAGAAAGTTAAAGCTGAGCATAGGCACCCAACAGGGTTACTGCAATCTTTGTCCATTCCTGAATGGAAGTGGGAAGTGGTGACAATGGATTTTATTACAGGATTGCCCATAACAAGCAAGTTGCATGATTCGATCATGGTGGGGGTGGACAAGCTTACAAAATCTGCCCATTTTATTCCATTGAAAACTACTCACAAGGCAACAGATGTTGCTGATATTTTCATGAAGGAAGTGGCATCATTGCACGGAATTCCTAAAACAATTGTGTCTGACAGAGACCTGAAATTCATGCCGAATTTTTGGAAAGGATTGTTCAAAGGATTCAGAACGAATCTGAACTTCAGTACAACTTATCATCCTAAGTCTGATGGAAATACAGAGAGGGTGAACAGAGTGATAGAAGACATAATGAGAATGTATGTGATGGAAAAACCATCGAAATGGGAGGACTACCTGTACTTGGTAGAATTCGCTTACAACAATGGGTATCAGGCATCGTTGAAGATGGTCCCATTTGAAGCACTTTACGACAAAAACTGAAATACTTCAGTGAGCTGGGATAATCCAGTTGAGAAGACAATAGTTGGGCCAGAGTTGCTCAAAGAGATGGAGGACCAAATGATAAAAATTAAGAAGAATTTAAAAGCTTCCCAAGACAGGCATACAAGTTATGCCGATAAGAACAGAACCCACAGAGAGTTCAAAGTGGGTGATCATGTTTTCCTGAAGGTGAAAGATAACAAGATTTCCCTGAAGTTGGGAAGCTGTGCCAAGTTGGCAGCCAGATTTTGTGGGCCATTTGAAATCCCAGAGAGGATTGGTCCAATTGCTTATATGATTGAATTGCCTGCATCTATGTCTGTTCATAATGTTAATGTTTATTCCATTATTATAGTTCTTTGCATTTCAATAGATAAGAGCATCATAAGAACAAGATCACTGAGAAATACACATTCACAAGAGACACAACATTTATCCCGGGAAACCCTCTAGGGGAAGAAAACCCAGCAAAAACTTCCTTATCATAAATTGCTAATAAAATGTTCAAGAGATAACTCAAACCAATACAGATAGTCATCTCCAAAGGATGCACCACTCTTCTTCTTCTCTCTCACTGGTAAGTTGCAGCTTGCTTCTCAAGAATGAGAAAGTGTGTTGTGTGATAAAGTGAGGTGCTAGCCTCTATATATATACAAGACTAGAACGTGTGAGGGGTTTTCACTGGCAGGGCCGACCTCTCACTCTGGGTGGGTAAACCCACCTTTAATTTAATTTTGGGTCTCCATAATAACTACTGGGGCCGAATTCTTATTCTGCTTATTACAATTGTCCATTGCCCAATCCGCAAAAGGGGAATTGGTCCTAATACAATTATTGACATGATTAATACACAATGGGGATTAATCCTTTGAATAAAATAACAATAACAATAAGAATAATCTTCACAGTTACATTATTTCAACACTCCCCCTTAACAAGAAGGGTCTTCTTCAACAACATCAGGCGAGAGAGGTCTGCATCATCAGTGGCATCAGGAGGATAGTATCGTCAATATCATCTTGAAACATTGGCTAGCACATTTACGAGTCATTGAAAGTTTTTTTCATTGGCAGCATCATCATTCTCAAAAGAATGCCATCATCATCTGTATCAAACATGTATCAGTAAAAATGATATCTCATCACAACACTAGGCTGGCACATCACAATACTACACTGGCTCAATGTCACAGCTGATAAGCTGGTAGCTCAGTGTCAGTCATATCTTGCTTTACATATAACAACTAGGTCAGAAGCAAGGAACACATCAACATCTCACTTTACGTCTAACAACGAGGTTAGAAGCGAGGAATCATCTTGCTTTACATCTAACAACTAGGTCAGAAGCAAGGAACACATAGCGTCATGCTTTACGTCTAACAGCGAGGTCAGAAGCAAGGAACACACAGCGTCATGCTTTACATCTAACAGTGAGGTTAGAAGCAATTACTCATCTTGCTTTACGTCTAACAGTGAGGTCAAAAGCAAGGAACACACAATGTCATGCTTTACGTCTAACAACGAGGTCAGAAGAAATGACTCATTTTTCTTTACGTCTAACAACGAGGTCAGAAGCAAGGAACACACATCGTCATGCTTTACGTCTAACAGCGAGGTCAAAAGCAATGGATCATCTTTCTTTACGTCTAACAACAAGGTCAGAAGCAAGGAATAAATATATACTCCCCCTTTCAGGGAGGGTCCTTTCGGACTATACCAAGCTTATCTCGAAAGTGTTCAAAATTTACACGAGATAGAGGTTTGGTCAACACATCAACAACTTGTTCATCCGTGCTAATGTACTGGAGCTTCAAGGCTCCTCTCTGTACCATATCGCAGATGAAATGATAGCGGATTTCTATGTGCTTCGACCTATTGTGGAATAAAGGATTCTCTGTCATCTTTATGCAGCTCTGGTTGTCACATAGAATCACGGTTGCTCTCATCTCCAATTCAAATAGGCTAGTCAACAACTTTCAAAGACATATAGCTTCGCAACTAGCAGAACAGGCGGCAATGTACTCTACTTCTGCTGTGTTGAGAGCAATACTGGATTGCTTCCTACTCTGCCACGAGATCATGGCTGATCCCAAACTGAAACAACATCCGGAAGTGCTTTTTCTGTCTGCAACGCTTCCTGCCCAATCTGCATCAGTATATCCACTCAATGTGAAGTCATGA
>ML781034.1:1400759-1442398 GCA_009831015.1 Picea engelmannii | reverse complement strand
TAAGGTACCTCATCACATGTTTTGCAGCCACTAGGTGAACACATCTGGGCTCTACCAGAAACTGACTCAAGGTGTTCACTGCAAAACAAATATCTGGTCTGGTGTTCATCAGGTACATCAACAATCCAATAATCTGTTTGTACAGTGTGGCATCTATCAAGTCTAACAAAGTATCGACCAACAACTTCAGCTTCACTTTCATGGGTGTATTCAAGGGCTTGCATTCTAGCATGTCGAATCTCTTTAATATTTTGACTGTGTACTTCCCTTGGTTAAGGAAGATCCTTTCTGGACTCTGTCATACCTCAAGACCTAAGAAGTAATGCAGTAGGCCAAGGTCTTTCATTTCAAATTCTGCGGCAAGTCTCTGTTTACATTCAACGATGAGCTTTTCTTCTCCAGTTAAGAATAAGTCATCCACATACAGTAGTAATATTACTGGTTCATTATCCATAATTTTGAAGTAGATATTTGAGTCTGCTTTATTCTTGGTAAAGCCTAAGCTCGTCAAGAAACTGTCTATACAGCCATACCAAGCTCTGGGAGCTTGCTTCAATTCGTATAAGGCTTTCTTCAATCGACATACATGAGATTTCCCGTCTTCAACCTCAAATCCTTGGGGTTGCTCTATATACACTTCTTCTTCGATAACACGATTCAGGAAAGCTGTCTTCACACCCATCTGGTGCAACTTCCATTTCATCTTGGCAGCAAGAGCTATAATGGTTCCGATCGAAGTGTATCTGGCCATAGGAGCGAATGCCTCTTCATAGTCAATGCCTTCCTTCTAGGAAAATCCACGAGCGACAAATCTTGCTTTATATTTCTCAATACTTCCATCAACAACATGTTTTATTTTGAATAGCCATTTTGATGATACCACATCCTTACTTTTTGGTTTGGGAACTATTTCCCATACATCATTCTTTATTATGGATTGGTATTCCTCTGTCATGGCATCTGCCCGTTCCTTCTTTTGAATGGCCTCTTCAAAGCATGTACGTTCTTCATCAAGTAGATTGCACATCAAATCCGTGTAACTGGAGAATGGCTTTGGTCTTTTCACCTGTCTCGTGGTTCCTTCTGGAACACCATACTTCTCTCCATCTTGAATAAGCTCTCTTTCCCAAGCATGATTTATTTTATGGGAGAAGGTCATTTGAGGAGGTTCTTGAACTTCTATTATATCATGATCTTCAGGAGTCTCCTCATCAGGGGAAGTTACGACTTCCCTTACAGGTTTTGTAGTTCTGGGAGCTTCCCTCACGGATTCTGCAATCCTGGGATTTACAGGTTCCTCTTCATATACTTCTTCAATATGGCATATTCTTGATTTCTTAAGTGTTGCTTCTTCATCAAAGGTCACGTCCCCACTGATCTCAATATGGAGGTGACCAAGTATTTAGATTCTGAAGGCCTTGGATACCTCACATTATCCCATGAATATTCCCTTCTTTCTGGAGGGTTCCAACTTGTTTCTTTTGTCTTTGGATATATGAATAAACACTGGACAGTCAAATATTTTGAGATGGCTTACCTCTGGCTTCTTTCCGGTGAACATTTCTTCTAGGGTCTTGAACCCAAGTGCACTATGGGATAATCTGTTCTGCACATAAACAACTGTCATTGTTGTTTATGCCCATAAGAACATAGGAAGATCTTGATCGTGAATCATGGTCTTTACAACTTCCATAATTGTTATGTTCTTCCTTTCAGCTACACCGTTTTGTTGAGGATTATAGGGAGTAGTGAGTTCCCTCTTGATCCCAGCATCTCTGCAGAATTTTATGAACTCCTTTGAGGTATATTCTCCTCCATTATCTGACCTAAGTATCTTAATCTTTCTTTCAGAAAGATTCTCTACCAAGGCTTTGAATTCCTTAAATTTACTGAATACTTCATCTTTAGATTTTAAGAAATATATCCAGGTCTTACGAGAATAGTCATAAATAAATGATACATAGTATACATACCCGCTAATGGAGGATGATGGCATTGGGCCTCACACGTCTGATTAATGAGTTACAATACTCCTTCTACTTTGCTATCCCTTTTTGGAAAAGGGTTCTTGATATTCTTCCCTTGCGCACATCCATTGCATATGCCTTCCTGATCAACCTTGAGTTCTGGTAAACCTGTGACAGCTTTGCATATGTATGGTAGCGCCTTGTAGTTGATGTGGGCCAATATTCTATGCCAAAGTTCGCATGAGTTTTCGATGGCATGGGTCATGGTAGTTTCTGGGTGACCCTTCAACTTATATAAGGAATTTTCTTCACTTCCGATGATGATTTCTTCATTTAAGGTTTCTCCCTTAGCCCACATAATAACTTCTCCATCTATGAAGGAAACTCTGTAGCCTTTCTTGTCTAAAGCTGATATGGAGAGTAGGTTCTTCTTTAAGCCTGATAAATAGAGTATGCCCTTCATTGTTATTGAGTTTTCTGAATCTAGCTTGTAATTTGATTCTCCTATTCCCTTGATGGGATATTGATAATCATCTCCAAGAGTCACTTTCTGAGAAAACTTCTTTTCTGAAATACAAGTGATACAGATCCTGAGAGAGCCGAGATCAAGACATGGTCCTTAATCATCTTCATAGGTGGTTCTTCATCTTTGGCTATGTGAGCATGTTGCCTTTTGTGCTTTCTCTTGTATTCTTCTCTTTTGACTGGACAAGAATTCACCTTGTGTTCCATCTTATCAGAATGATAGCATTGTATAGATGAGATATCTCATCCCTTGCATTGTCCTTTCTTCTGAAAATTTCTTGGATGAGATTCTTGGTTGTTGAATTTGTTTGGTGGTTGCGGTTCTCTATGAGATTCCCTTTTGAAGTAGGGTTTCTTCCTTCCTCCTTTTGTATGAGTAGCTAGGGCTTGATCATCATCCCTTGCTAGTAGTGCTTCACGGTTGGCTACCCTTGTCTCTTCTTGGATGCATTCTTCCCATAGTCCCTCAAACTGTAGTTTCTCCTTTCTGGCACATACAGACTGGATGAAATCATCCCAAGGTCTTGTGAGACCATTTAGGGCCGTTATTACGAATTCATCTTCATCGATGGTGTCTCCAATCACTTTTAAATGTTCTTTTATTTCTGAGATTCGGGAGAAATATTCTTGAATCATTTCTCCTTTCTACATCTTGGTATTCTTCAATTGAGATCTTAGATTCATCTTTCGATTGATGTTCTTTCCTTCATATAGTTTACTTAGAGAGTCAAACATCTCCTTCAGAGTTTTCTTGGATGATACATACGGGATTAGGTGGTCTTTGATTGAATCTACAATGATTCTTTGAGCCCTGATTGAGTCCTTCTAATGCTTCGCTTTCTCTACGACATCTTCAGGTTCCTCCACTTCTTCTTTGAAAAATTTTGCTAGGTCATTCTCTGCAAGGATCAGACCAATCCTATACTTCCAGGCATGGAAGTTGTTTATGCCTTCTAGTTTCTCAACAAGCTTTGTGCTTGCAGACATCTTGTACTTGAGGCTACGAAAAATGACCAAAAATGAAAATGCTTGAAATCAAATTTTGACCTTACCAGGAGGTGTGCTTGGCTAATGCGAGTAGCCTGGTGTTCTTGGATCTGAGAAAATCCAATTTTTACCCCTTCAAATCTGATCTGCAGATTTTTGGACTGGTGCTTCTGGTACTTCTGGTACTCTGGTACTTCTGGTACTTCTGGTACTGGTTTTCTGGTACTTCTGGTACTTTTGTGAAACTAGGGTTTCACTTTGTGAAAGATCCAGGCACTGAAAAGGTGTGCTCTAGGTGCCAAATTGATCCTTGGGGGAGGGCACAACTTTCTAGGTGGTTAGGGAGCTGAAAAGATTCACTTTTGCAAAACCCTAATTTGCAGGTACTGCAACAATGATGTTTTCTCTTGCAAATTGTGTTTCCTTCAGGTTGGCTCTGATTCCATGTTAATTTTTATGCCATTATTATAGTTCTTTTCATTTCAATAGATAAGAGAATCATAAGAACAAGATCACTGAGAAATACACATTCACAAGAGACACAACATTTATCCTGGGAAACCCTCTAGGGGAAAAAAACCCAACAAAAACTTCCTTATCATAAATTGCTAATACAATGTTCAAGAGATAACTCAAACCAATACAGATAGTCCTCTCCAAAGGATGCACCACTCTTCTTCTTCTCTCTCACTGGTAAGTTGCAGCTTGCTTCTCAAGAATGAGCAAGTGTGTTGTGTGATAAAGTGAGGCGCTAGCCTCTATATATATACAAGACTGGCACATGTGAGGGGTTTTCATTGGCAGGACCAACCTCTCACTCTGGGTGGGTAAACCCACCTTTAATTTAATTCTGGGTCTCCATAATAACTGTTGGGGCCGACTTCTTATTCTACCTATTACAATTGTTTGTTGACCAATCCGCAAAAGGGGATTTGGTCCTAATACAATTACTGACATGATTAATCCTCAATGGGGATTAATCCTATGAATAAAATAAAAATAATAATAAGAATAGTCTTCGCAGTTACATTATTTCAACACATAATGTATTCCATGTATCATTGCTAAAGAAATATATACCTGATGCTAATCATGTTATTGATTGGGATGTGATTCAGGTGGAGAAAGAAGGCGCTTTTCAAGTGCATCCGATGCACATTTTGGACCGAAAAATCAAGCAACTCTGGAATTGAGCCATAGGGCTTGTAAATGTTCAATGGAACTGGTACGGTCCTGAGGACGCTACTTGGGAGCATGAGGATGCAATGCGAACAAAATACCTGCATCTTTTTGAGGATTTTTGAAAATTTTGTTGTATATGGGTATATGATGCACTGAGGATAGTGCATAAATAAGGGGAGGGGATTGTAATATCCCTCAGCTGAACCCAATTGTAAATGTAATGTAAGTGTACTTAAGTTGGTGAGTTGTTTTGACATCATTTTGTAATGCACCTTTCATGGCATAGTGCGTGCATGTACTGCGCAGTAAAATGATGTAGTGTGCACATTCCCAGATACTGCACACAGTAACTAAAGTGAGTGCAGTATGAAGGTCAGTGATCCTTGTGTATATTATATGTGATATAGGCTGGTGAGCCAGTTATTATAAGCTAGGATGCTTATGTTTTGGAATTAGGCTAGAGCACTTAGATGTTAAAGGCCAATGCGCCTATTTTGTATATGTCTCATGATTAATATAAACTACATCGCTGTGTGTAGACCGACCATGATAAAAGAGATGGGGGACTGGACTCCACCATTTAGGGAAAGGGAGGGCCAAAATTTAAGGGAAAGGGCTAAGCTAGAGAGCTTAAGACAAAAATGAATATTATATTAATATTTCTTAAAACATAAAGTATGGATAATTATTTTATCCTAAGTTCTAAACTTGGGGACAAGTGGACCAAAGTAGCTTCCAACATGACAAGTGTCAAGTTGGGGACATGCATACATATCATGGGGACTTAGCTCATTTTCATACCTTCACCATCATTCTTACGATCATCTCTAGGATGATTCCTTTCATCATTTAGTCATCTAGTCAATGATTCCATGATCATTTCACTCACGCAGTCATTTATCCTTCAAACATTCATTTCACTGTATATGAGCCTATTTCCATAACCATTTTTTCTGTTGGTGTACATGGGTAGCTTGGGAGCGGGATTGAAGAAGCGGGTTGTCAGGCCCATGGGAAATTGAAGAGGCGGGTTATCAAGCCCATGAGAAATTCTCTGAGCGAGAGAATTTTTGGGAATTGATTTCTTGAAGGTGCTAAAATGCAGCTATAGTGCTCCGAGACTTCCTATCCGACCTGTTGTTGAAGTCGTGGAAGGGAAGTGGGGCATCCAAGGGACTATTGAGCAGATAAGGGGAACACTTCCTTGGGTGGGACAAGTATGTGGGGAATGAGAGGTTGTAGGTTGTTAGTTGAGTAAGCACCTGAGATGGAGTCTTTCTTGTGGAGTTTAGTCCTAGCTCAGAGGTGAATCACTGTTGAGAGTGATGAACAATGTAGTCTAAGGCTGGGAGGTTCGTGTATTGTTTGTACGTAGTTGGTGACAATCTTTCCAAGATAAGTACCAATTGTATAATAAATTTACATGTTGCATTGTTATTTACGTGCTTATGTTACGGTTTATCATATATGTGATTATAACTGTCTGTATGTTTATGGGTATTTCCCTGTATATGTTGCATGTCTGCGTTGACTGTTATTTCAGTATGAATTCATATATTACAGAATGTAATTGTTTGTTTATGTTTATATGTAAATCTTCCGCAAAAGTGTTGTATGTATATGTTATAATTGCATGCAATTTGAAGAGAAAAATTATGTGGCATAGCTCAGTTGAATACTGGGTATGTTACATTATGTTCCACAGTGAGAGAACAAAAGTGTTCCCTCATGTAGCATGGCCCGACCATGGGTGTCTAGGGATGTTACAATAGACTACACTGTTCATCACTCTCAACAGTGAGTCACCCCCGAGCTGGGACTAAACTCCACCCAGGTAAAGGGATTCCTAACCAGGCTAAAGGCTGGGAAGTTCGTGGACAGTTTGTACTTATCTTTCCAAGATAAGTACCAATCATATGATAAATTTACATGCTGCATTGTTATTTATGTGCTTATGTTACGATTGATCATATATGTGATTATAATTGTCTGTATTTTTATGGGTATTTCCCTATATATGTTGCATGTCTGTGTTGACTGTTATTTCAGTATGAATTCGTTTATTACAAAATGTAACTTTTTGCTTACATTTATATGTAAAGCTTATGCAAGAGTGTTGTATGTATATGTTATAATTGCATGTAGTTTGAAGAGAAAATTTATGTGCATAGCTTAGTTGAATACTGGGTATGTTACAGTATGTTCCGTAGTGAGAGAACGAAAGTGTTCCCTCATGTAGCGTGGCCCGACCATGGGTGGTCGGGTACGTTACATTTTCCTACTTTAATCCTCTCATGGTCATGTTAATCCATATAGAGGTTCATGATATAAACACTCATTGTTATAATGTTGACATGAATTCCAATATTCACTTTGTCGATTAGAGGGCACAATTTTGACAACAATTTAATGTTTTTAGTTCCATGAAATTTATGATGTTTCTTCAACAACGTTAAGGATTGTTTCTTCATGTCGTTTGTTTCACATGTTCAAATATAGATGTAACAATTTGACCTCGAAATATTAGGTTGAGGTTCATCCATATACATATACATAGACATGAATTTGGGTACCTTGGAATTCTAGTGAAATACAAAGGACCAAAATCTTTAAGGGCTCCTTCTTTATTATAATTTTATTTTCTCAAAACCTAGTGTTGCATTTTTATTTAGGCCATCATCATGTGTTTCTTATAGTTTCCTATGTAAACCTATTATTTCAACCTCCTTTGTTGGTTCCTCATGGACAAATTTCATAATTTTGTCATTGATGAGAGAAACCAATGTTATGGCCCCGATTACTTTCCACTCATGTTCTTCAATATCATACTTGATTCACATAACCTCATTAAGCATAGATGAAGGATAATTTCCTTTCACTTTGATTTAGAACCAATAATTTAATTATCATTGAACCCATGGTTAGTGTTAGATGCAATATATCCTTAATTTTGTACTATAGTTGAAGACAAAGAGATATCAATGTTATCATGAAGTTATAGAGCATCACATGCCATACCATTTTTATCTTGAAACATGCCATGAACATGTTCACATTCTCCATTTTATATTTCAATATTGGGATCATTAATATCCCATTCATTACTGTAAATTCCCAAGGTTTTTCCACACATCTTATAAACCACTACTAAAATAGAGGGAACCCAACACCATCAATGAAGAAAACAAAATAAACGACAATGAGAGAGTTTTGACCATATGTCAACTAATTTGCCCCTTTAAAAAAACTTCATTGATGTGCAAGGGAGCAATGTGTGTATGAGAAAAGACCAAACATCTATCCCCCACATATATTCAATAAGGTGTGTGGGATAAACACACCCTCAAAATAAAACAAAAAAATTCACAAGAAGTGACCTAAAACCCTAATATCATGCTTAGAGCTTAATGTAAAGGCTTTGAGCCAACACCTTAGGCCTACGAACCAATACCAGTATAAAGGGAGCCCAACACCATTGATGAGGTCAAAAAAATAAAGTACAATGAGAGAGTTGTGATAACATGTCACCTAAGCTACAATAAGTAACAAAATAATTCAAATTTTGTGGATAATAAAAGAGAGCATGAGATTTCATCATCTTCTCCAACTAACACCATGCCTCCACTTGGAAATTCTAGGCATTTCCATACAAAAAGAGGAGAACAAAAACCACCATGAATATAGTGCAAAACTTGTAACTAAACCTTCAATGGAAATATTAGGAAACAAACCCACTATCACAACAATTATTATGGTTTGTGAAGCCCCAAGATATGAACTAGATGTGTTTAGGATGACCTCCCATACCCATAACACAATGTTAAAAGTCATCTCCAAGAAAAATATCAAATTATGATGTTTTTCTTCATAATCATGGTAGTAAATGTCATATAGAGGATCCTCATATAACTTTCCATTGGCAATGATTTGACAAAGACTCCCCTTCTTAGGGTTCTATCCAATTCTATTATTTCAATCCTTAAATATTATGCTCACCACCCCCATCAATATCTCTTTTGTGTTTCACAAAACTATAGTAGTCAAGATCTTGATCCTCCTGGACTAGAGAAAATTTATCCATGACAATCAAAGGGATGTGCTCCATAATTGGAGTTACCATGTGAGACCTTGAAATGCCTTGCATACCATTTATTTCTCTCATCCTCAATACAAGCAACTGGAAACTAATGATTTAAAGAAATACGACTTCCCAACACCATGCTATACCAGATCTATTGAACCCATGGAATCAAACTTTTTCCCTAGTAACAATTCTAATCGTCAGATCCCAAAATTTCACTTTGAAATATGAAGTCCCACATAACAATCAAGGCAAGATCGATTCTACTCAAGAGTTCTCACTACCACCAAATTTTCTCAAACCACATACTACTAATATGCCAAAGGGATCATCTACTGATATTCCAAAGGGATCCACAAGGGTAACATTGTTTCCTCCTGCATCCCACACTAAAAACACATACTAATAATATGCCAAAGGGATCTTAGCAAATGGATCCATTGCCCTCACTAGTTCCTCCATCATTTCTACATATTGCATATGAGACATAGCATGTTAGTATCTCATCTTCACTAACTTTTGTATAGGACACTGGTTGTTCTTTTAATTAAACTCCAATCCAACTTATATTCCATTAATTTAACATAAATGATATGTCACACAATGACATAATGTTTACTCTAGAAACCCAAATGGGAAAAACAAATTTCAATGATTGCTCAATTCTCATTTTGAGAATATTTGGTTACAATGTAACTCATGGATCTTTGTGCATACTTTCCTCTTTGGCCAAAATACCCTTTGAGAGTCGTGTCACAAGGAAAAATAGGAGATCTTGGGGGTAATGGGAAGGCTAAGAGACCGACCTTTTAGTTCCCATTGCTCTCTCTCTTTTTTGCTCCTATTTTCATTTTTATATTTTATTTTGTTTTACTTTTCTTTCTTTGTCTCATTTAAATTATAAAATTTGCATTGTCCTTTATTATATAACCTTCATTAATTTTTAAATTACACTTGTAGGTATTGATTCTTACAATCATTCCCATGTTCATATCCATTTCAAATCAGGCCTCCCCATTGAGAGGCTTGTTTTTCTCCAAAATATTAGAGGACCAATCTAGAACAATGTGCCATCTTTATGTTTCTCTTAAACATGGATCTAACTATGAATGTTGGATTTCATTACTGGCTCGAGTTCTTGCTATGGATTTATCTCTAGTTCCTAGCTTTCTTTTTCCTTCATTACAAAAGTATCATCATTGACTCTAAGATCTAAGCAATATTAAGATCCAACTCTTCACTCAGAATTCATTCCCATCTTTAGAGTGCAATTCTCTTGCATTTTCATACTTGGATACAATCTATCTTGGAAGTTAACGAATCCAAGTAGAATTCTGGTTTTATTGTTCAGTGCGAATCGAAAAATCTATGCTATCATGTAGAAATTACACAAGAGGATGTGTGAATGACCTCCTTCTACTAGGACCAATTGGTTCCTAGCATGGAAACAATTTTCTTATGTTGCACATGTTTACCAACACTCTATCCATGCAATAACTTCACTTGGGTGACCTCCTTAGTGTGCAATCATAGAACCTTGTTTCACCCAAAATAGTTGACAAATCCTACACATGTATAATTGTAGGTGGCATTCATCAATAGGCTATAGTCTTGAGGATGAAGGCGTTATCACCTTAAAATTGCTCACTTGCACCATTTTTAGTAGTTACACATGAATACATCACAATTGGCATGCATAACCCTCATTTGAAGCCCCTTTCCATCATCACATGACCTCAAACTTGTTGGAATCGACCTAGTTAAACCTTGAAATTGACCAAAAGAGGTTATCATAGATATTTCCCCCATTATGTGCATGCATATAGTGTAGATATACCACCCAAAAGTTGTGCTTCCCTTTAAAATCACTAATATTGTTTATTTATGACCCCCATCAATGCACTCCAATTTTTATAATGGGATGTTAATTATATGTGAAACCATGTTAAACCATAATTTCTATTTTTAACTTTGATCTAGTCATGTTTAAACATTGTAAAGAGGGTCATGTCAATGCAATTATCCACTACACAACTATAATTGATTCCCGACCTATCATTGACAAGAGTATTGAGTTCTGGAAAAGGCTTTCTTTTTCTTTGTGTGCAACTGTTGATTCATAATATGGATAGTTAAATAGAATATTGTTTCTTGGTTCTACATGTACCCTGCTAGATATAAATTTAAATTTTGCATTTATTGTGGAAAATATCGTTTTATTATTTATCTGCAACTGTCCGTGTCCTTGAATTGTAAATGGAACCCACCCAGAGAAGGAAACATGGGCTAGACATCTTACAGAAAAAAAGACAAAATGTGGGAAACTCTAGGAAATGGGGAAGTCTCAGGAAACAGGAAATGAAACTAACATAAAAAAATAATATCTTTGACTTTTTGAACTATTGTTTCATCATTCATCCACTTTAGTACACAAGTTGCATAAAATTCAGATGCCTAGATGATAGACTTTTCATTGTTGTCTTTCATATCAGATTTGAAATATCAAATCGTTGTTCAGATTCATATCAAAAAATAGGTTAAAAAATCTAATAGGTGAAAATAGAGCATGAAGTTGTGCGCTAGTATCATAAGTACAACAAAATGACTAATGGCACCGTTGTAAATTAGAGAACATTTCCTTCCTTGTGCTTAAAAACACCATTATTTTTAAATGCTTGGTTGTTAATTGTTTTCACTGTATATAGTTTTTTATATGGTTTAGTATTTCTTAGGGTATATTGTAGTTCAATATTGTACTTGTGTTTTATTCCTGAATTTTTATTAATGAATGTTATAGATGTTTGGGAATTTTTTTTGCCCAAAAATCCTTTTATAATGGGCTCAAAAATCAAATTTTATTTTTTTTGCTCCAAAATCAATTTTTTTTTTTTTTAAATAAATATGTCGTCGCAAGAGCGACGACCTCAAGAAATATTGTGACGAAATTTCTATACAAATTACGAAAAATTGTATAGCAATTTTGTCGCAAGATACCCTATTCTTATCGCTCTTGCGACGATCCCTTCTATAGTTGATTTTTCACAAAATTTCTCTCGCTTATCGATCTTGTGACAATCTGCTTATATGGTCGCGCGTGTGGTGATCTCCCTCTATTGTCACTCTTGCGACGATCTCTCTAACCTGTTTCTCGTGCGACGATATCTCTACCTTGTCTCATTTGCAACTATTTTTATTTCTAGTCGCTCTTGCGATGATTTCCCTCCTTTGTCGCTCTTTCGACGATTTCCCTACTTAGTCGTTCTAGCGATGATATTTCTTCTTTGTCACTTTTGTGACAACTCCCTAGTGTCATCTCTCTTGCGACGTTGTGTCAGGTTTGTCACACGTGCCATGTCACATGAAGCGACGTTTGGGAGACCCAATATTCTTCGCAATATCCACGACATAAAGTCGCAAGAGCGTCGAAATAGCTGTCGCAAAATGACCCAAATTTGATTGTTTATTATTTTGAAGAATACTTCTTTATCTCATGATAGCTATATAGAACAATATGCCATCGATGAATATTTTAAATAAGTATATGAGAAGCTAACCCATGGTGCACAGGTAGAGAACTATTGTCTACAAGGAAAACTACTCTACCATCTTGGAAAGCTATGTATTCCTACAAGTGAACGAGTCCATGTAATACGAGAAGCTCACACTTCTCTTGTGTTTGGGAATTTTGGGGTAGGAAAAACTATGGCTCATTTGCAAAGGTTTTGTTACTGGCCTCAAATGAATGCAATTGTAACTAAATATGTAAAGGGGTGTACGATGTGTTCTACTTGTAATCCCACTAATAGAAAAATTGGGCTATACTCACCACTTCATGTTCCATCCCATCCATGGGAAAGTGTCTCCATGGATTTTGTAGGGGGTTTACCAATGACCAAAGGGTATCATGACTATTTGTATGTTGTAGTGGATAGGTTCAACAAGATGCGTATCTTGATTCCATGTAAAAATCATATCACTATTGAGTAGATTGATAATCTCTTCTTTCAATATGTTTGGGTTCACTTTGGGTTACCCACATCCATTTTCTTAGATCGATATACTCGATTCCTTGGGGAATTTTGGACTAGCTTGTGGAGGATGATGGACAACAACTTGAATAGGAGCATTGCTTTCCATCCACAGACCGACGAAAATACAAAGGTGGTAAACAAAACAATGGTACTTTTGCTTCGAGACTATTGCAACAAGCATCCCAGGTTATGTGATGAACATATACCCTATGTAAAACATGCTTATAATTGAGCTTTACATTCTTCCACTCAGAGTTAACCTTTTGAGACATGTTTTGGGTACCTACCCAAGGTTCCTTTGGACTTGATGTATGGGAGAGATGCCGATGTGAATGAAGAACGGATAGAGGAAAAAGCCCGCAAGTTCATCCAGAGGATCCAACAGGTGCACCAGGAAGTCAGGGAACAGTTGGAGAAAATTCAAGCACGGTATAAAGCTCGACATGACAAGCACAGGGTTCATCATCAGTTCCAGGTTGGAGACTGTGCATGGCTTCACATCAACAAGGAGAGATTGAAGGGTGAAGGCAAGAAACTCAATCCCATTCGTTATGGACCCTTCACTATCTTGGAGAAAAGTGGTACCAATGATTTTTGTCAAGATATTCCACCTTTATGCATATATACTCAGTTGTGAATGTTGAGAACTTGAAACTTTTTGAGCCTCCCATGATCATGGATCAAGATGAGGAAGTTTCAATACCTTCATTTGATGAGTTTTCACCTGAGTACTTGGATGAGTTACAGGAAGATATCATCCTAGACAGAAGGACGAGGAATTCACGTAGGGGTGATGTTGATTATATTTGAGTAGGCTTAAAGGGCACATATCCAATCAAGGCAAAATGGATTGAGAAGGAAAAAGTGAGGGGACTGTCCCCTCACTTACCTGTTGATTGATGAAAGATTTTGGTGGTCCAAAAAGCTCTTAGTGGGAAGGTGTGATCCAAAAAGGATCCAGAGAAGTCTAAGAACAACTCAGAAATCATAGAGGCAACTAAGGATGCTCAAAATGGCCCCTACAGACAAAGAAAGGAAAAAAATTCAAAGTTTTGAAAACTCAGTGAAAATGAAATTATCGCAAAGAGCGCATCACAAGATTTCTAACGATGCAAACAGATTGTCAAACAAAGTTACGAATTGAAATATATTCACGGTCAAAGTTTGGTCAACCTAGCCCAGTCAGCAGGGGATGAGTCAGCATCCATACTGTTGACGTCAACATCTGTATAGATGACGTCAACATCCATATAACACATGTGGCAGGAGTAGAAGGTGACACATGTCATGTTGACATAATCATGATGACATGGAAACACCAGAGGCTGCCACGTGTCATTGATTTTTGACACTTTCGAGTTGATCTATGGTCCAATAGGATCATGCCACGTGGCAGTCTGTACGATCTGTACGATGACATGGCATGATGACATGTCACAGTGACGTGGCATGATGACATGGTGTTGACATGGTAGAGGAAAACATGGCCCAGTGGGAGGCTTCCACGTGGCCTTATCAGGGGCTGCCACATGGCAAGCGAAAAAATCAAAATGACAACCTGTGAGCAAATTTTGAAAAAAATTAAAAGTTTGGCGGGTCTGCCAAATCTGGTGGACCATGCCAAACTTGGTCGTGATATGACCATTGGAGATATGGATAGCACCACCGCTAACATAGTGGAACAACTTTGTATTATAAATATATATTACAATGGATTAAAACCCAAAAGGGGGAGGCTCGTGGGTTTGACCCCGAGACCTCCTCCCCACTATACGCCTTTGTATTAATGCCCAAACCAACATGTGAATGACCTTCTTTGTAATCAACTCCCGCGGATAATACTTAAATGCCGAGTCTGCCCAGCCATGGGAGGAAGGCGCACGCATGGTACGACCTTAGGAACGGATTTCTATGAAGTCCAGTCATTAATTGCAGGTTGCAGAGGGGCACGAAAATCAAGACAAATTTCTTCTTGGGCTTGGGAGTGCCAGAGTCAAATCAAGGTGTGGAGATAGTCATTTTTTGGTAATTCAACGCCAGGAATCCAATGATGCTAACTGTTTTCCGATCTGAGCATTATTTATGTAGCTTGATTTCAGAATGAGGTATACTTATGTATTTTGCCAAATTATTTTGCTGAGTTAATGAAAGAGCCTACCCATTTGAGAGTAGGACCTAGAGATGTAGTCCACCAGGGATGAACTTCGTTATCAAGTTTTTGTGTTCATATTTGATGCTTATGTCTCTTCATTTTTTATCTTTTCCTTCTTTAATGGTGCACTTTAATTTATGCTCATTTAATGCAATTCTTTATAAGTCACTCGATGAAAAGATCCCAGATCACTACCCAATGATGTAGAGGGTTTGGAGGTGCTATCTTCTACAAATTCCTCTACAAAATTTACCATAGTATGAAAAACTATATCAAAATTGAGACCAAATTCGTTCATAATGCTCTGCATGAGTGGAGTAATGGTTGCATAATATTTGAACCTACATTTAGGATGAAGGATCCAAGCTACGATGGCTCTAGTATTCTCACTTGTCTTGTCCCTTTCCCTAATGCCAATTGGAGCACACAATGATGCAAGTAGTTTTAATGTAGAGAAACACACATCCCTCATGTCTTCTCTCATCCATAACACCTCACAAAGATGAGTAAATTATTTAATATTAAATCTAACATCATCCTATTTTAAAACAACAAGAAATTGTTTTCAAGTTGCAAACATCCCAATCATTTTAGAAATTTGAAATTATACACAATAAATAATGAAAGACTTTGTTTGGGAATTTTTATTATTATTCTCATTCTGAAATCTAAAAATTGACGAGGTGATTGAACAAGATGACTCGTTAGCAAGGTGATACATTGAGGTGTTTTAGAAGATTAATAATGCAAGGCGTTTAAGCATATATTTTTCATTTTAAGATTCTATGATTTTTACAATTGCCACATAAGAATTAAATAATACACTATTGCATCTCTTTCCTTATCATTGATCCACAATAAATAGTAGAAAACTGCATAGTAATCACACTCTTTTACTCATAAAAAAAATTTGAAATCATTAGTGCTACCTATTGTTGGAAAATTGGTTGTCATTGATGTCAACCCTAGAAGAAGTCTAGAATCCTCTAGAAGTGATGGGTGTATTTGAAGAAGTCTCCAAAGTGGTCTCCTTATGACGTATCTTTAAGTATGACCCTCATGGGAATACACTTTGAAGAAGTCTACAAGAAGCCCTGGAAATATAGTTAAGTGGTTAAAAATCCCTGTAGGTGTGGTCATGAATCCTGAAGATGATTGAAGAAAAAGAGTATGAAGGATATTGCAAATGCATGCAAAACATCCATTGATTGATAGCCCTCATCAACCCGTCTCCAATGGTAGGTGGCACGCCACACGGTTCCTCATGGTTGATGATTTATGCCCTCTTAAAAATGAAGCCCCAAAGTATGGTCAAGAATCCCCACATCTAAGGTCAAGAAGTTATAAGTTGGCCCTAAAGTCAAGTAAAGGAGAAAAAGTCGTTGCAAACAAGAAGTTACAAGTCAACCCTAAAGTCAAGTAAAGGAGGTAATTGGAAAAGTATAAATACACATTAAGAACCTCTCATTTTCATTATTCAATCTTATGATATATTTTTGCAATATTTGCAGTGAATTTTAGAGGAAAGATGAAGTGAATAAGGGTGAAATTCCAAGCGAAGATGAAGCCTTTTGATGATGTGTTCTAAGGTCTGTTTTTTAAAGGTCATCTTACCATTTTCAATGTAACTTTTTTTCTAGAATGATTTATATAGTGAAACTGGGAGGTTATGGAGAAGACATATCAAGGTATCATTGTTAAGAAATTCAACTTCTGGTTCATTTTAATTTTGGATATACACTCTGTGGAATATAGGGTTTTTGACTAGTCCCGTAACTAGTCTCAAACATGTGTTCTGGGTAAAAAAATCATAACTTCTTCATAGAGGATCCAAATTTCGTGAGACCAATTGAATTGGAAAGAGTATATTCTATAGTATTTTTTTGTGATTTTTGGAATCATATATCAAATATTGAGAACATGGCATGCTGTACAAGTACACTCTTCGGAATAGGCCAAAATTCAAGAATGTTTTCCATTTTCGCTATAGCTCATTTTCAATGACGTATCAAGTTATACTTGTTGGAAGTTAGGGTTTGTGACTAATCCAGAAACTAGTCCCAAACATGTGTTTGGGATAAATTTAAGAAGTGATATTGGGGTTTATATGTGGACCCATGTGGACCTAGGATATTTATATGGACCCAATTTCTAAGTGGACCCATGTTGATGATGTTGATTTTGTGGTGGATCTAGTTTTGATGATGATGAAGTATCAGTATCAGTGATAGGTTTTGATGATGATGTATCAGTATCAGTGACAATAATAGTGACATGTTTTGATGATGATGATGTATCAGTATCAATGATGGTAACAATTATAGTTTGAGTCTCCAGTTATATTTTAGAGAGGAAGGAAGGGGCAAGTAAAGGGGGTTGAAGCCTCCTTCCAGTTGGAGCTGGAGAATACAAGGAGTTGTAGCTTCCTTCAAGTTGGAGCCTGTAAATTAGGAGGTTGGATCCTCCTTCCAGTTGGAGCTGGAAAATATAGGGAGTTGTATCTTCCTTCAGGTTAGATCCTGTAAATCAAGGGGTTGGTGCTTCCTTCTAATTGGTGTTGGATAATTTTAGAAGTTGGTGCTTTCTATGAATGTAATCTTCCAATACATATAAGAATGAATTTCATGGTTTTCTCCCATTTGGGTTTCCACGTAAAATTCTTGTGTACTGTGTATTTATGGTTATATGTTTATGGTATCTTGAATGAAATCATAAGTGATAAATTGTTGATATGTTGAGGAATTTCAGAAAAGATATCAAAGAAGATTGGGTAAAATTTTCAGATCTTGATTCATTACGTGTATGGAGTTATACTTGTTGGAAGTTAGGGTTTGTGACTAATCCATAAACTAGTCCCAAACATGTGTTTGGGATAAATTTAAGAAGTGATATTGGGGTTTATATGTGGACCCATGTGGACCTAGGATATTTATATGGACCCAATTTCTAAGTGGACCCATGTTGATGATGTTGATTTTGTGGTGGATCTAGTTTTGATGATGATGAAGTATCAGTATCAGTGATAGGTTTTGATGATGATGTATCAGTATCAGTGACAATAATAGTGACATGTTTTGATGATGATGATGTATCAGTATCAATGATGGTAACAATTATAGTTTGAGTCTCCAGTTATATTTTAGGGAGGAAGGAAGGGACAAGTAAAGGGGGTTGAAGCCTCCTTCCAGTTGGAGCTGGAGAATACAAGGAGTTGTAGCTTCCTTCAAGTTGGAGCCTGTAAATTAGGAGGTTGGATCCTCCTTCCAGTTGGATCTGGAAAATATAGGGAGTTGTATCTTCCTTCAGGTTAGATCCTGTAAATCAAGGGGTTGGTGCTTCCTTCTAATTGGTGTTGGATAATTTTAGAAGTTGGTGCTTTCTATGAATGTAATCTTCCGATACATATAAGAATGAATTTCATGGTTTTCTCCCATTTGGGTTTCCACGTAAAATTCTTGTGTACTGTGTATTTATGGTTATATGTTTATGGTATCTTGAATGAAATCATAAGTGATAAATTGTTGATATCTTAAATTCTTGCACATTGTGATTAAAAATGGTAAAAATTTCTCAATATTGGTTCACCCCCCCTCTCAATATTGGTCAATATTCCAACACTTGGTATCAGAGAAGGTCCTTCAGAAACAGTCTAACCACTAGAAGGTAGATCATGGAGTGCACTAAGAATGGAACACTAATGTTTGATGGTTATAACTATACCTTCTGGAGAAGAATGATTAAAACGTTTCTGGAGGCACATGGATTTGATGTTTGGAAAGGAGTAGTAGATGAATACAAGGCACCTATCACTTCCCCAACTGACAAACATGGAAATAAAATTTCTGAAAACAATTCGAAGGATACAAATGCTATTCTAAGTGATCTAGTTAATTCGATATATGTCAAGGTTATGCATTGCGACTCTGCAAAGGAAGTGTGGGACAAACTTCAAAATGTTTTCGAAGGAGATGCCAAAGTCAAAGGGGCCAAGCTTCAAACTTATAGAGGTCAATTTGAACAACTAAAAATGAAGGAAGAAGAAGATATTGTAGCTTATTTCCTACGGGTTGATGAAATAGTGAATGTTATAAAAGGATTAGGAGAAGAAATTAAAGAACCAATAATTGTTCAAAAGGTACTAAGGTCTCTTCCAATGAGATTTGATCCTAATATTTTATCCCTACAAGAAAGAGAAGATATTGCTACGTTTAGCATGGTAGATTTACATGGAATCCTTACATCTTATGAAATGGGAACATAGTAGGATAATCCATCCAGGAAGGAAGCAACTTTCAAAACAACAAAGAAGACAAATAAGAATAAGAAAAAGTCAAAGTCAAACTACAACTGCAATGATGATTCTCGTGAATATGAAGAAATAGCCAACTTCGTAAGGAAGTTGAAGAGAGGAACTGGCAAGTAAAAAGGTAAAATTCCCTTGAAATGTTTTAATTGTGGTAAAATTGGTCAATTTTCTATTAAATGTCCTTATTCTAAGAATATAGATAGTGATGAATAAGAATCTCCCAAGAAAGAAAAAAAAATATTAGAAAGGAGACAAGAAAAGAAACAAAAGGAAATCCTTCAAGAAAAACCTCTACTCAAGAGAAGATTGTTCCTTATCAGATGAGGATAATGATAGTGACTGACTCAGAAAGAGTACTCTTTATGGCATTAAAAAATGATGAGGAAGATTATGAAGAAGAAGATGAAGTAGATATTGAAGCATAACTAATCATCACCTTAAGTGAGCTAAAAAGAGAAAGGAAGAAAAACAAGTCACTCAAGGAAGAATTGATCAAGCTAAAGGAGGTTTCTCAAAATCCCAACTCTGAAGAAGTCCAACCGATCATTGTGGAGCTAAAGGTCCAAGTAGAATAGTAAAAAAGGATTGAAGAAACACTCAAAAGCTAGTTGGAAGAAAAGGAGAAAATGAAGGAGATATTGGAAGCATAAATATTCTCACCAAGGAAAGAACTTTAAAAGAAAGACATGCAACAGACAACACCAGAATATTAGATCAAATCATCCGCAGTCAAAGGTGATACTATGACAAGTCTGGACTAGGATACAAACTAATGCATATTGAGAAGGTTTCGAGCTCCATGACGATAGAAAAGGAAGAAAAAAAAGAGAGTTATGCATAAGTCATCAGAGGTCCCATCAAGAAGGAAGAATGCAAGCCTTCAAAGGAGAACATTCGATAAATTGAGAAAACTCAAGAAGAAGATTATAGAAGAACTTCACTACCTAGAATATCTAGAACTCATAATCAGTAACCAACAATGGAGAGAACTCAAGAAGAAGATTACATAAGAGCTGCACCATTTAGAAGATCCCCCACACTCAGGTACCAAACTATTTTTCTTGGTTTATGTTATTCCTATAGCAATTTTGGGGATACGACTATAAACTATAGAGCCTACGCTAAGAACAAAGGCAACTATGATGACTACTCTAGAAATGATAATCTCAGAAGGCCTCATGAAGCATATAACATAAACTATAATAGTTTTGGCTCATTAAATAATGAAGTAGAATGCTACAAATGCAAGAATTTTGGACACATGGCCAAACATTGCAGATTGAGTGTTCTTCCAAAGGAGCCAAAGTAGGATTTCAACAGTCATGTAAAATAACCATCAAGGATATGGAAAATGAAGCAATTTAAATTGAACATTGAAGAATGTTTGAATTCTCTACAATCCCAAAGTAGTAAAAGTGATTGGTACATTGACAATGGTTGTTCAAATCATATGACAGGTGACACAGAAAAGTTTGTAACTCTAAAGAAAGAAATAGATGGATCAATTTCATTTGGTAATGATAACTCAGCCAAAATTATAGGAAAAGGAACATTCAAGCTTGGAAGTAAAGATGCCATGGTAGAAAATGTCCTACTTGTTGAAAATATGAAGCATAATTTGCTATGTGTGAGTCAAATGTGTGACCAAGGACACACACTCCTACTTGACTCAAAGAAATGTCAAATAAGGAAAGAAGGATCAGGAAAGTTGGTGGTGACAACAATAAGGACTCCAAACAACATATACATCTTAAATGAGATAAAAGAAGGAAAGATGTTGCTTGGGAAAGGAAAATGAAATTTGGATTTGGCACAGAAGAATGGGTCATATGAACTTTGACAATTTTGTCAAAATCAAAAGAAAGGAAGAGGTAAGAGAAATGCTTAAAATTTCAAATCCAACCAATATTATGTGCAAGCAATATCTACATGGAAAAAAAACAAGAACTAAGTTGAGAACAAAGGAATACTCTACAAAAAAAATATTGGAGATTGTGCACACCGAACTATGCAGACTGACAAGACTCCATATGAACTATGGAATGGAAGATCGGTAAATGTCAAGCACTTTAGAGTGTTTGGAAGCAAATGTTACAATAAAAAGATAAGATAACAAGATTGAAATATTTGACTCTCGAGTTGATAAATGTATAATGGTTGGATACTCAAGTAAAATCAAGGCATACAAATGATACAATCTAAGATTCAACAAAATATTGGAAAGCATCAATGTAAAGATTGATGAAAAAAATGTGGTGAAGACCAGAGAACAAAACATAAATCCAAAAGAGAAGGAAGTAGAAGAAAAACTAAAAGAAGAAGAAGTAGTAGAAGAATAAGAAAAACAACAAGAAGAGCAACAACCAGAAGTAGAACAAGAAGAAAATGACCAGGAAGATATTCAAATACCTTCTAGGACACCTAACCATCAGGTACAGAAGAACCATCCACCAGAAAAAATTATTGGAGATAAAAATGCAGGAATAGAAACTAGAGGAAGCAAACAGGAACATACACCATAACAAAGATATCTATTATTATTTTTCAAAGTTGAACTAAGAAACTTTGAGGAATCCAACAATGAAGAACATTGGATCAAGTCCATGGAAGAAGAATTGAATCAAATAGAGAAGAATGAGACATGAGAACTTGTTCCAAGACCTAAGGACACAAATGTGATTAGTACAAAATGGGTGTTTAGAAAAAAACTAAATGAAGATGGACAGGTAACAAGAAATAAGACAATGCTAGTATGCAAAGGATATGTTCAAGTTGAAGGAGTAGATTTTGAAGAAAATTTTGCTTCTGTTGCCAGAATGGAAGTAATCAGAATGATCTTGGCCTATGCATGTTCCAAAAGGATCAGGGTCTATCAGATGGACATAAAATCAACATTTCTAAATGGAGAATTAGAAGAAGAGTTCTACATCGAACAAACAGAAGGGTTTCTATTGTCAGAAAGGGAATATTATGTTTGCAGATTGAAGAAAGATTTGTATGGACTCAAGCAAGCCCCTAGAGCCTGGTATTCAAGACTAAACAAGTAATTACATCAACAAGGATTCAGAAAGGGAAATGCATATAACAATCTCTACATAAAAGTGGATCCAGACAACATACTTATCAGTGAAGTATATGTGGATAACATAATTTTTGAGAGTGATGACGATAGGTTTAATATGAAGTTTTCTAAATACATGAAGAGTGAGTTTGAAATGTTTGTACTTGGCGAGTTGAATTTGTTTTTGGGACTCCTGATATCTTAGCTAGATGAAGGTATTTTCATTTCCCAAACCAAGTACATCAAATAAATACTGAAGAAGTTCATAATGGAAGATTGCAAACCCATAAGTACTCCTATGGTGACTATTTTCAAGTTGAGAAATACGATGAATCTAAGGAATTAGTTTAGAGACTCTACAGATTGATGATTGGTGGACTACTATATGTGACAACCTCAATACCATATGTTATGCAAACAGTGGGATATGTTGCAAGATTTCAAGAAACACTGAAGGAAACTCATGTCATGACAATAAAAAGGATCTTCATATATCTCAAAGGAACAATAGAATTTGGATTGTGGTATTTGAAAGGGAATGAGCTAATTGTGGTCGCATACACAAATGAAAATTGGGTAGGAAGAATTGATAATAGAAGAAGTACCAATGGAGCAACCTTCTACTTGGGTGATTGTTTGGTGTCCTGGTTAAGTAAGAAGCAGTCTTCAATATCATTGTCTATGAATAAAGCATAATATATTGCAGCAAAAACATGTTGTACTAAGGTCCTCTAGATGAAGGAAACCCTACAATACATACAAGTAAAATATGATGAGCCTATTCCAATATTTTGTGACAATACCAATGCTATAAGTATCTCCAAAAATCTAGTGATGTATTCCAAGACCAAGCATATTCCTATCAAGTTCCACTTTCTATGGGAACAAGTCACATGAAAGAATATCAAGTTGGAGTACATTGGGATGAAAGAATAGATTGCAGATATTTTCACCATACCTCTCCCAAGGGAGAATTTTGAGTATCTTCGATAGAAACTGGGAGTAGTTTCTGCCCCACAATGATCTACACGACATTTTGCAAATAAGAAAGGGGGAGAGAAATGGTAAGGAGGAGTTACTCTTTGCCATTGATGTCAAAGGGGGAGAGAAAGATCAAAAGAATGAAGATAGGGGGAGAAAGCATGAAGACAGGGGGAACAATGGTCACAGGGGGAGTATGAGTGTTTCCATTAATTCCAAATATGGAGATTGTTGGAAAATTGATTTCCATTGATGTATACCCTAGAAGAAGTCTAGAATCCTTTAGAAGTGGTGGGTGTATTTGAAGAAGTCTCCAAAGTGGTCCCCTTACGACGTAGATTTAAGCATGGCCCTAACGGGAAGACACTTTGAAGAAGTATACAAGAATCCCTGGAAATATGGTTAAGTGGTTAAGAAGCTCCAAAGGTGTGTTTATGAATATTGAAGATGATTAAAGAAAAAGAGTATGAAGGAAATTACAAGTTCATGCAAAACATACATCGATTGATAGTCCTTGTCAAGCCATCTCCAACGGTAGGTGGCACACCACGTGGTTCCTCACGGTTGAGAAGCTATACCCTCTTAAAGATGAATTCCCAAAGTATGGTCAAGAAGCCACAGATCTAAGGTCAAGAAGTTATAAGTTGGTCCTAAAGTCAAGTAAATGAGAAAAAGTTATTTCAAACAGGAAGTTACAAGTCGGTCCTAAATTCAAGTAAAGGAGGTACTTGGAAAAGTATAAATACACATTAGGAACCTTCCATTTGCATTATTCAATCTTGTGATCTCTTAGAAAAATCTTGGCCACGAATTTCAGAGGGAAGATGAAGTGAAGAAGGGTGAAATTCCGAGGGAAGATGAAGTCTTGTGATGATGTGTTCTAAGGTATGGTTTTTAAAGGTCATCTTACCATTTTCCCTATAACTTGATTTCTAGAATTATTCAGATAATGAAACTAGGAGGATGTTGATAAGACATATCAAGGTACTTTTGGTACGGATTTTAGCTTCTGGGTCGTTTTAATTTTGGATATACACTATGTGGAAGATAGGGTTTTTCACTAGTCATGTAACCAGTCTCAAACAAGTGTTTCGATTAAAATAGTCATAATTGTTTCATAGAGGATCCAAATTCTATGAGACTAATTGAATTGGAAAGAGTACAATCTGTAGTATTTTTTTTGTGATTTTCAAAATCGGATATCAAATATTGAGAGCATGGCATGTTATACAAGTTCGCTCTCCAGAATAGGCCAAAATTTAGGAAGGTCTGCCATTTTTCCTATATATCCTTTTCAGTGATGTATCAAGGAGAGAAACTTGGAGGAATTTTAGAGAATATATCAAAGAATATTGGGTACAATTTTTAGACTTTCATTCATTATAGGTACAAAGTTATACTTGTTGGAAGTTAGGGTTTGTGACTAATCTAGAAATTAGTCCCAAACAGGTGTTCGAGATAAATTTAAGAAGTGATGTTGGGGTTTATATGTGGACCCATTGTTGAGGGAAAGATATGAAATGATCTTACTCAAACATTTTCAGATCCCTCTTGGCTAAAGAAAGATAGACAGGAATATCACCCTATGTTTATAACCATCAAAATTGGTATCCTAATTCACAAGTATTGTTTACAAGTGCTTAGGCTGTTTTTTTTTTATAAATAAAAGATTGCTGAAAAATTCATTATCTATGTAATTTTCTGAACATAACAGATGCTGAAATAAATATAGAGACATAATTAAAACACACCAAGTCAAAAATCAAAACATATGAGACATAAAGCAATCATTTATTTCATTCCAAATCATCAAAATAATCGTTCTCTTTACAAAATTTCCTGAGGAAGTTTTGGACCAAAGTCAAACTTAGATGTCCCCGATGAAACATACAAAAGGACTTATGACAGAAAGTTAAAAAAAGAACTTTAAAAGTTGGATCAGCTTGCCACAGATTGCTGCCCACTCGACTCTGTACGATAGCCTTTGTCAGTCATGAAATCTAATTCACAAACATACAAGTCGACACATACTATCAAATATAGATCAACGCCTCTGGAAAACCAGTGTCTGCATGATGTAATTCAACCCTGAATCTTGTTGTCTACAATAGGACCCTGCTATCATAAAAAAGAATTAGGCTTCTAATGACTTAAGGAAGGAATGAAAACTGAATCATCTCAACAAAACTCAAAGAGAAAACCTTAGTATGATTCTCCTTTTTAGTTAAGGGGGAAAAGTAAAAAAATCATAATAAGGGTTTTAAATAAATAATAACTAGTAGGTGGGACCCCTTACTGACTCCCTTTAGTTCTTTAAAAATCACAACACAACTAGTTAATCAAACAAAACATCCCTCCTTGTGACTCCCATCATCACTTCATATTTTGACAATTTATATCAACGATAATTGAAATTATTTCCAAAAATATATTACCCATATATCCAAAAAATAATGTGTTGTCCAAAATTTCAGAAGTCAACTGTTCTTCAACAATTAATAAATAAAAACTTAAAATCCATATTTGCCACTCTGGGAGGCAATATTTCCCTTGTTGTTGTTGTCACCTTTTGATCTCTCTGAATTTGCCTTAGGTTGTTTGGAGCCTTTAGGCCTAATCTCATTGATCACATGAGAACAATCATCTCTCAAACGCATGTAGGAAGACATAGATTTATCAGACTCATTTGAGGGTGAGGAAGGGGCAACAGTGGCTTTTCCTTTGTCATGAGCATGGTGGGCCTCGATTTTTAACCTTTTGCTTGCATGGGAAGACTATACTGGTGAGTGGACAAGGGAAGGTTGGAAAATTTGATTAATAGGTGGAGGAGCAGGTAGAGACAAGTTAGGCCAGCCACGATGTTGGGAGACTGCCAGGTGAACAATCTCTTTCCATCCATCATTTTCGAGGACTTCAGGTTGCAGTGAGACATGAGGAGGAACTAGGATACCAGAGACCTATGGGGCTTGGAAAGGAGGCCTTTCAGGCCTAGGATGGATCACTCCTTGCCCAATCTAGTTAAAAAAACCATCTTGAAATAGTTGGCCTAACTCTTGTGAGTCTGCATCGAAGTGTATAGAGAATCTCGGCCTTCTAGGTCCCCTGTTCCAATTTCCTCTTCCTCGGTTACCCCTGCCATGGCTACCTCTACTTAAAAATCTCATTCTTGTATGCATAATTGATTAGAAAATAGTTTCTTTAACAACCATACATGAAAATTCTTTTAAATATGAAATAAAATTTGGCTCAACAACATATCAGACTCATGCAATCCAATCCATACAAATCGTTTAATAGTTGTCAATGAGCAGGGGGAAAACAAGGGTTATGAGATATGTGAGGGGTTGTATTGAGCGAAAAATATTAAAATGAGGGGGGAAAATCATGATTACTGCTCACAAAGACAAAAAAAAATCAGTTGTATCGTAAATCAAAAGAATATATCACTGTAATTCATCCCTATGATCCTTTAACTGTCATAATACATAACTTATCTACACTATAATTAATTTTTAGGAACATGGAGTGGATAGTGAATATGGGAAGACGAGGGGAATTGTAATGTGTGAAAAGTGAAATAATTGTAGGGGCAAAAAACAGATATTGTTCGAAAAACCAATTAAGTAATCCATAAAAAAAATTATGTATTCAATACAACTATTCCAACACCAATTAAACAATTACTATGACCAATTAAACAATTATTGTGTGTTAAAACTTGTCCACTGGCCCACATTCAATTTCTTTAAAAACTTTCAATTAACATAGTGTATAATCATACTCAGAATCGTCATGAATTTCACCCATATTGTTTAAAAGAATTATGTTTCTTTTCATTTCCTTCCCTTTTATATTTAAAATAAAATCTAAGGAACACAGAGTCATATTGCTTAAACTTTGTTCAACAAAAAAAAAAAAAACATCAACCACTACCCATAATTTAATTTCTCAAATCAAACTTAGACACAGGTCTTTCTTGAGTTGAATATACTCTTTTTAAAACATGCCCAATTCCATTCCTTTGACAAATTTAACAATTAAATTTCCAATGAAACCATACTACCAAAACCTTGTGCTCATCTCTAATGGTGCAATAAAACAAAACAATGCATGATGTCTATAAATCATACATAATAGACAGCCAGGTCAGAGTCATCAACTCTTCAAATTGCAATAATCCCGATCGGGACAAATTAAACACACAAAAAACACCAAATTCAATTTATACCATGTTGTAGGAACACACATAACACAAAGAGGCATCTATGTGACTATACATATCCAATTACTCCCCATAAATTCATTTATAACAATGTTGATTTATCGATTCAATTGTCACAACAAAAGGAGGCAACAACTGTATGCCCATTATAATTTCCAATTACAACTCACCAATCAACCTGATCAAATAGAGACGAGTCAACAATCAAAGCCATTGTCAATACTACTCAACCAACTTATGACAGTCAACAAGATGCCCAACAAGGTGCGAATGGTTTAGTTTATCTTTGTTACTAATGAACAAAATAATCAATGATTCGCTCGGTGGAACCAAACACGGGGAGATTGGAGGTCAACCATATCGAAAATAGGTGAGATCCTTCGATATAAGCATGGTGGAACCAAAAACCTTATAACCCTTAGCTTGTAATATAGGGTGACAGTTCGACACCAGGTAGGGAAGACCATGATGTAGAGGAGCAGAGGCTTCTTACTGGCCAGTAACCAACACCAAGAACATGTAGAGGCATAACCCTCATGTTCTTCCCCAATAGTCAAATAATGTTGATAGAAATGCAGAGCCCAGGTACTACCAACAACCCTAAAGTATGTTTCTTGGCATAATAGCCACCTCATAACCAACTATGTGGATACCAATAACGCAAAATGAGCCCACAACTAGGTGAAAAAGATATGCAGTGACCAAAAGGTGGTTCAAAACATACACAACAACCCCATATCACTAAATACAAATGGGTGTTGTTACCATAACTATGAGGAGACGACAAACAAGGCTAAACAGATTGAAACCCTCAAACAAAAACCCATAAAGACAACAGGGAGCCATCATGGTTTCCACCACATAGAACAACCAAAGAAATCAAAACTTCAACCATCGATATTTCCATTTGCAGTGAATAACACACACAGTCATTCCAGATAAAACACCATGCATTTATGCAGTTTCCAACCTCAAGAAAACAGAGACCAACACATTACCGAGCCAACATTCATTTCATAAACAAATCGAATTCATGGATGGGTGAAAAGAACCATACCTGTAACCAATGGCCTTAAAAATGCGAGCTTGGTCGAGCAGTTCCTTCCACGCCTAAATCTCAAAGTTTAACCACAGAAAAACCAAAATGAACAATAACCATGCTAGGGTGATGGCCCGGTGGGAGAAGTATGGAGTGATGTGCATTTATTGCATGTCTCTTCCATCCTCCAACTCATTTAATTACGTGGTACACGCCAGCCAAACCATTAATCCATGCATCGAAACTTGCACACATTGCTTTCCAATTGCGCCACCCAATCCATATTAACCATTGCCAAAATCATACTATAACATATATCACATGCACCCAATATAACTCAATACAAATTGTATAGCCACTAACATTGCTAGTTAGGAATAACATTAATTTCTTTAAATTTCAATTGCCCATAGTACAACATAGCATAACATAGTTTCCCTATTCTTGGATTTTTTCACAAGTCTCTTTCCATTGCTCTTGTTTCTTGTTGTTACTAACATGTGTTTTGTGCAGGTGTAACATATAATAAATCATGGCGACACTATCAAATGTAACAACAATAAATATATGCCTCTTCATACATAGAATTTAGAGCTTAGAATAATGAAATCATCACATAAAATGCATTATCCATCTGCCATCTATCACAAATAAAACCAAGATTTCGTAGTCAATCATGTAGAACCTTGTAAGCATCATCGACAAAACATCATAAAAAATGTGTAATAAGACCATCTCTAATCCTCCAATATACAAGGGGGTCCCACCTACTAGTATTATATATAATTAGCTTAGTTTAAATAATAGGCTTTAGCAATACTTTGCGGGAAAAATCCCCGTTGCGATTTTTATCGTCAACAAATTGACGACTCCACAGGGAAATCTATTTCCAACAGATTAAGAACTCAGAACACATGGTTTCACAGACCAAGAAAAACGGATCAAGAAGATATAACCAGAATGATTATGCAACAAGAGGAAGTGGGCGGATTTAATGGAAAAATGACCGGGAATTCGGGAATAACCCATGAAAAATGTTAAGTATGAAGGGGTTTATCCATGTATGCATAATCATTCAACCAAATTTTCTCTTTACTTCCAAAGTAGTAATGTCACTTTCATGTAGAAAATAGAGTAGAAGTGCATGATAAGGTTCAAAAGTACCAGGATAATATGAAAACCCTTTTCGATAAAAAAGACAAAGACATGGAGTTTCTTCTTGGCGATTTAGTTTTAAAATGGGAAGCTAGAAAGGAAGATGTAGGGGAAAATGGCAAATTCGATCATCTCTGGTTTGGACCATTCAAAATTGCAGCTACTAAGGGAAAACACTCATTCTCACTAGAAAATCTTGATGGAGAAATTCTTGACGCTCTTATCAATGGGCGTTATTTAAAACATTTCATGCAGTAGTTACATTTTAGATTTCCATTGTATATATCAGATTGGATTGACATTGGCATTTTAATTTTCAATTATTCTTTTCTTTTTGTAAATTACTTGAGTCATTTGATCATCTGTTGTAAATATTTTCAATAAATTTATGATTGCTTGATATCATTGAAACGAAATATAAAAACATTTGTATCACATATCATCTCTATTCTACAGGATTTTCTGACATTTTTCATTTTATTCCCCTTGCAGAATAGATCTTGTTGAACAAGAGATGAGGCTAAATAAAAATTCGACACTCGTTTTTCAAACATTTGATTTCTCTAAAAACATGTTATAAATGAATAATTTGCCTTGCTGAAAATTCAAAAGGAAAATAAGGTATGAGTCCCTACTCTTCTTATAATTCAAATAAAATTTAATAAATCCTTTTGAAATGAATGTGAAGGAAGTTTTTTCTCATGATACTATTGTCACCTGACCTGAGAAAAAAAAATGTATAAAATTATAACTTAAAGTGTCAGTTCTAAAGGTGTCCTTGAAATAAAAAAGAAAAGGATAGTAAATAAACTCGAAATAAGTCTGAACTAAAGACACAAACTCGTGTGGGATTAGGATATTTTGTTTCCTATCCTCTGAATATTTGATTTGGTTACTTTTTAACTATCCCCATATTTTTATTCATTACAATTTTTCTTTTTCCTTTCTCCCCCTTTTTTAGTCTTCATAGAAAGAAAGAAACTTACCTTGACACTGAAAACTTAAAAACATATTTTCAAAACAAGATTAGGCAAGATCACGATAAGCAACAGACGGACGACCGGAAGTAAGGCTAATATGCCAGTAAGAGGAGTGGGGAAAGCATGAGTGAAAGGCCAGGCAACAAGTCACATTCAACGAATGATTTCATGCATGAGGGGTTGACAATAACCAGGATCGATCCACCAGGCCAGGTACATGTACGGAGAGAAGAACAGTTGGATCATAAGCAAGCAAGGGCAGTGATCACATAGGGACAAAGGAAGACCCATCATGATCATACAAGACATAACAAGAAAACTAACAGAATCGCTCATCACCGCGAGCAACACAAGACTAAAAGGACGAGATCACAAAGGAGAAAGGTCAATAAGAAGAGGGACAATTGAAATAGATGCAATCAAAAGGAGCACAACAATGGGGATTATTATAGATTCAAGGGAAGGGAAAGTGAGAATACCTATGAAGTGAGGCACGTGCCAAGTAACCAAAACAAGACTTGCGGCAGGAAAAGTGGGATGGCGCAACTGAAGCAAGCACACAGGAAAAGGATCCCCCCTGGGAAGGGAGTCTCAAACAATGCACGACGATTAACAAGAATGGAGTAGGTAGCAAAATATGTGGAGGGCATCTTCCAAAATCTAGTTGCACCTAAGGGGAAGGCAACCATCAACCGGTGTGAAAAGGAATTAAAGGACAAGCACAAAGTTAAAACGCTGGCTACATTGGTATAGGAAGCGGACTGGGTATCTGACCCGGGGGCCACACAACCCAGGGAAATCCTCTACCACAAAATGGTGGATATGGCTTGGCTAACTAAGATGATGATCGGGAAAGTGATCTCAGAAAGGGAAGAAGCCAGGCAGGAGGATAATAGGGAAAACAAGACAATGTTGGATGAGATCCTGCGTCGCATCAACAGTCGGGAAACTATTACCAAATTTTTGGTAGAGGTAGAGAAGGACCAAAAATGAAAGTTGGAGTGGTTTGCAGCCCAGTTCCACCTCTACCTACGCTATGGCCATCACATGGACATCACGCCTACCGATGGACATGGTGTGCCATCTCAAATCAAGAAGACTTGCACAACCTCCCAAAAGGAGGATAACAAGAACCATGCAAATGGCGAGAAGGAGCACCCCCAGGTGCAGAAACACTTCATAGTTTTGGCTTAATTATTTGGTATTCCACAAGCAGTAATGTTAGGCTTTGTCAAGTAATTAGCTCAGATATCCTTCACGCTCTGGTTTAGGGGGATGCTTTAGTCTCTTCTTTTATGTATGTGATTTTTTCTCAAACTGAACATAGAAGGTCTGGTTTGGTTTCCCTTGGTGGCAGACCAGGACCATCCCTCATTACTATCAGCTTGCGCAACTAGGGACCCCCTGGTCTGGTTTCCTTCTAGGTAGACCAATATCCCCACTTTTTGTATCATAATCTTTCTAGTAATATAGATTCCTAGACTCACTTACAAAAAAAAAAAAAACATTTCTATGGGAAAGGTTCAACCAACCCTTAGACATCATTTCCCTCGATGAAAATCAATTGTATGTGTATGGAAAAGGACTTAACTAAAAATGTCAATGAGTAAGGGTTGACTGACCATTCCATAATCTTCACCTTAATTAAAATCAATTATACGATTAGTTTATAAGGACTAACTAACAATTTAGATTTGGAAGGGTTGATTGACTCTTGCAAAGCCTTGCCCTTAATGAAAATTAATTCTATGATTAGTCTATATATATAGGGAAGGGTCAACCAACCCTTCCCTAGTCTTCCTCGAAATGAAAATCAATTTCACAAGTATTTTAGAGGGTTTAACCAAAACTTAATGTAGAAAATAAGGTTAACTAAAATTGTATTACAAAGGATCAACCGACCCCCCCATATTTTTCCCCTCAATAAAAATCAATTACACTTGTAGTTTAGAAGGCTTAACTAAAAAAATCTATGAGGAAGGGATGACCAACCCTTCCCCGAGCTTCCCCTCAATGAGAATAAAATAAATGATTAGTCTAGAAGGATTAACTAAAGCTTTTTATGGCTAAGAGTTCACTAACCCTTCTCCATTCTTCCCCTCAATGAAGATCAATTCCAAGATTAGTGTAGAATGACTAACTAAAAATTTCTATGGGGAAGGGTAGATCGACCCTTCCACTGTCTTTTGATAATTAAAAAAAAATAAGAAGTGGATGAAAAGGATCAACAAAAAATTTCATGGGAAGGGATAACCAACCCTTCCCTATTAGGCCACTCAACAATAATCAATACTATGATTAGTGAACAAATTATTATTATTATTTCTCTAATTATATTAGAGAAATGAAACCAACTATAATTTTTAATATAGATTAGGAATGATAATTCTACATTAATGGGAAAACACGCTCCTATTTGAAATTCAATCTAATTAAATATTTCTTTATTTATATGATTACATCTCAAAAATGAATATTGTTGATTTTAATTATTAAAAAAATTGTAATAATAACATCTTATTCATTCCAATTGTTGTGAGCATTAAAAAATACAATAAAAAATCAACATATATTTTAAGTTGCAAATTGATTTCCATGCGATAAATTTGAATGATAATACTGAAATCCCACCCATATATATATATATATATATATATATATATATATATATATATATATATATATATATATATAACAAACACTGGGACATGGGGAAAGTTATTTTATTTAGAAAATTTTAGCAAGGCATACATTGAAAATTTACAAAAGGCAACCAACAATGAAGTGATTGTCCAAAAACTTGATGAAACTTCCTAGATGTCTTGTTACAACCTCTCCAAAACTTAGAAAAAGCCCAGAATTTTATAGCCACGTACCAGAGCTTTTCTATAACCAGAGGCAGAAAATAAACTAAGGATAGCATGACTAACATTGAATTATATAAATGAGAAAACATTTGCTATATTCCCTTATCTTGTTGTTCTGGAGGTCCTTGTTGTTCTGGAGGGTGCTTTTGGATCTCATTGCCCTGAGCTATAGGTGATAAATTCAACTAGAGCCAAGAAAGTTCTGATTGAAAAGAGGATGCAAATGATTCCTATTGTTGGTTGGATGTTGAAGAGTCCTATTGTTACCTGATTTATTTGACATGTGTCACCAATGTATCCATTCTCTCCTTCAACGACACCATCGTGCCCATGAGTAGTTCAAATTTGAAGTTGAGACTACGATCAATTTTATGTTGTTCTCGAATGTGGGTGTGGAGAATGATGAAAAATTTGTCAAGAGATCTATTGTATTGTTCTAGGGAGGAGTATATTGGGTGAATTTAATTAGGGTCCATAATTCTCAAACTTGAGATAATACATTGAAGAACCCACAACCAATTTGTAGCAAATAACAATTTCTAGCAATTAAAGTGTCCCTCTGTATCTACAATTGCAGTATGAATGAAAGCTCCAACTTCATAAAGCAAAGGGGACACATCCCAGAGTATGAGACACTCTATACACAACAAATAAATGGAAAAAAACAAGTTAAAATTTAGAGACAAAAAACCATAGAGAACCCACACCAGAATAAGAACATATAACCAATACTGAAATACAAAGAGAAACCAGAAATCACTGGTCAACCGAAGGAAATGAAGGGACCAAGAAAGGATCCAAAGGACTGTCACCAACCCAAGCCAATTGGTCAGAGAGAAAAAACAGGATGGAAGACCTACACCAATCCACTAGTATTTATCTTCTCTAGGAACCAACGGGGCCGAATGCAACCAACAGCATAATCCATTAGACATGATCCTACAATGCATTATCCCACCTCAACAATCAGAATTTGAAGTGGGAAGTTCATTACCGAATATGAACATTGAATGGGAAGTACCTCGAGGGTGGGGGAGTTGAGCACGAGTTGTCGTTTCTATGTGGGATCCTTGAGTGAAATCGTGTTCCACATACTGCAATGATGCAATTTCCTAAGGGTGGCATAAACTATGGAATTGGGTATCTATATCATTGGTTATTAACATAGTGACTCCCCCCCCATTTTTCTTTATAGCCAAGTTGGCTTTAAAGTCTACCTCACCATTATGTTCGCATAGGACATGATACGATTCCACATCTTCAAAAAATTTACAAAGATATATAATCCTTTTCAGGATCGAGGTGAGACGGATCTCAGAGGGAGTTGTGTTGAAGATCATGTGTCGAATGGTTAAACGAGAGTCCCCCAAAATTATGAGCTTCTTGATTTGCATGGAGAAGTTCAACCTAATGCATTTCAACAATGCATATGCTTCTGCCTCACTATTGGTCAAAACCCCAAGGTACCCTTAGAAAGTTTGTTGTAATTTCCCCCTGGGACTATACCCTTAGAAAGTTTGCTCTAATTTCCCCTTGGGACTATAAATAACCCCTCCCACACCTACCTCCCTACACCCATGCCTAATAATATAAAACTAATTTAATTTTCTTTATGTCATTTTGACAAACAAAAAAATCCTAGAATAATCTAGTGCCTAGCAACCAATCGGAAAAGAGGCACATTAAAGTAAATTTAGGCCTAAAATGGGCCCCATGAGAAAAAATATGGTTGATGAGTTGGAATTCAAAAAACAATAGAATTTCAAGAAATTGAGTCTACTTAATTGTCGAACTGGAACTATAGAGATCAAATATAATTAAGTGTCATATTTTTATTTGGCTATAGTGAACTACATATAAAGCTCACCTTGATTAAGATTTTGGTAAGGTTAGAGATATGATACATATTCTTGAAATATTAAATATAGAGTATTTTATATTATCACTACTTCCAATCATTTTGAAAATAAATCTCATATTAATTCAAGTTATAATAAAATCATTTCGAAATTACAATAAGGATTTTGTGTTATTAGTTCTTTTCAAATAAAAATTATTTTTAAATAACTAATCATATAATATTTAAATACAAAACAATAAATTATATATTTTAAAAACTTTTATATATAATATAATGTTATATTATATAAAATAATATAATTCATTACTTGTAACCAATATTATCTAATATATAATATATTATAGTATATAACTCATTAATTGTAATTAATATTATAAAATTTAATTTGTTAGTTACAACTAACAAGTTATTTAATTATAATAAATAATATTATATATTATAACTCATTAATTACAATAAATGAGTTATAATATATAATACAATTGGTTAGTTGTAACAAACAAGTTATATCATATTATATGTGAGATATAATATATAATAATTAATTAATTATATTATATATATTAAGGAATTAAGTATTATATGATGATGATGGTTAACGTGTATTGAGATCAAAATTGGTCTATTGGACTTTAAGAAATGTAAGAGAAGCATTCCAAGATTACTATAGTTTTGATGACTTAAAAGGTTAGGAAGGTCAGTATTATGACAAATATTATGAAATTGAGATTTAATTTGGGTATACGCAGGGCACTCCACTCCAAGAGAATTTCGATGTTAAAAACACATTAGGGGAAGCATTCCAAGATCACTATAGTTTTGATGACTTAGAAGGTTAGGAAGGTCGGTATTATGACAAATATTATGAAATTGACATATAATTTGGGTATACGCAGGGCACTTCACTCCAAGATAAAGTGTTTTCTATCTTCAACCCTCTTGGTGTCACAAAGGTGACATATTCTTTCATCCCATGGTATTTTTGGGATTGTCCAGCGTCGAGTCTCAATATGTAGCTCATGAGGATTAGTTCTAATTTTAACAATATTCATTCTCTTTTTAACGCTAGAGAAGCATATAAAATATTTATAAGAAGCATATATTATTATTATTATTATTATTATTTTAATTATTAAAAGAGGAGTTTTAAATTTATTATTAAATATATAAAAAAGGTAATAGTATATTTAATCAATTATGAAGTATTCCCACTAAATATATTATAAATCTATATATATATTGACACTACATCATTTATTGTGTGCATAAGACTCTAAAACTTTTATTATTATTTTTTATTCTCACCTCTTAACTTTACATTAACTCAACTTACTTGGCAACTATCATTAATGAGACAATATAGATTAACCTTTACTAAATAACACCTCTAACTTAGTGTGATGTGGCATTTGTTTTTACTATTTTAATATTTTACAACATTCTAAATCTATTTACAACATTCAAAGGGCTTCATTTACAACACAATAGGTGTTGGAATATTCTCCAATACTGAGAGGGAGTGGTGAATTAGTATTGAGCACTTTTTACCACTTTTAATCACAATCTGCAAGTGTTTAAGATATCACCGAGTTATCACTTATGATTGCATTCAAGATATGATAAACATATAACCATAAATACACAATACACAAAACTTTTATGTTGAAACCCAAATGGGAGAAAACCACAAAATGCTTTCTTATATATATATCGGAAGATTACATTCATAGGAACCACCAACTTCCAAAATTATCCAGTACTAACTGGAAGAAGGAGCCAACCCCTTGATTTATAGGCTCCAACCTGAAGGAAGCTACAACTCCTTATATTTTCCAGCTCCAACCTTCTGATTTACAGGCTCCAACCTAAAGGAAGCTACAACTCCCTGTATTCTCCAGCTCCAACTGGAAGGAGTCTCCAACCCCCTTTCCTTGCCCCTCCCTTCCTCCCTGAAATATAAATGGAGACTCAACGTGTCAGAGTTATTGTCACTGATACTCATACATCATCATCATCATCAAAACATGTCCTTGTTATTGTCATTGATACCAATACATCATCATCAAAACATGTCATTGTTATTGTCATTGATATTGATACATTATCATAAATATCGATACATCGTCATCATCAAAACTAGATTTTCCACAACATCAACATCATCAACCTGGGTCCACTTAGAAGTTGGGTTCACATAAATATCCTAGGTCCACATGGGTGTTGACAATAAAAATCACAACGAGGATTTCGTCCGCAAAGTATTTCTAAAGCCTATTATTTAAACTAATCTAATGATATATAATACTAGTAGGTGGGACCCCCTTGTAGATTGGAGGATCAAAGATGGTATTATTACACATTTTTTATGTTGTTGTTTCGATGATGCTTACAAGGTTCTACATGATTGACTACAAAATCTTGGTTTTATTTGCGACATATGGCAAATGGATAATGCATTTTATGGGATCATTTTGTTATTCTAAGCTCTAAATTATATGTATGAAGTGGCATATATTTACTGTTGTTACATTTTATAGTTTCGCCGTGATTTATTATCTGTTACACTTGCAAAAAACACATCTTAGTAACAACAAGAAACAAGAGCAATGGAAAGATACTTGTGAAAAAATCCAAGAAGAGGGAAACTATGTTATGATATGTGTGCAATTGAAATTTAAAGAAATTAATGTTATTTCTAACTAGCAATGTTAGTGGCTATACGATTTGTATTGAGTTATAATGGGCGCATGTGATATATGTTATAGTATGGTTTTGGCAATGGTTAATATGGATTGGGTGGCACAATTGGCAAACAATGTGTGCAATTTTCGATGCATGGATTAATGGTTTGGTTGGTTGTCGTGTACTACGCAATTGAATGAGATGGAGGATGTAAGCAACGTGCAGTAAATGCACGTCACTCCATACTTCTCCCACTGGGTCGTCACCCTAGCATGGTTATTGTTCATTTTGGTTTTGTTGTGGTTAATCTCTAAGATTCAGGCATGGAAGGAACTGCTCGACCAAGCTCGCATTTTTAAGGCCATTGGTTACAGGTATGGTTCTTTTCTCCCATCCATGAATTCCCTCTGTGTATGAAATGAATGTTGTCTCAGTAATGTGTTGGTATGTGTTTTCTTGAGGTTGGCAACTGTGTAAATGTATGGTGTTTTCTCTGGAATGACTGTGTGTGTTATTCATTGCAAATGGAAAAATCGATGGTTGAAGTTTCGATTTCTTTGGTTGTTCTGTGTGGTGGAAACCGTGATGGCTCCATGTTGTCTCTATGGGTTTTTGTTGGAGAGTTTCACTCTCTTTAACCTTGCTGGTCGTCTCCTCACAGTTATGGTAACCACACTCAGTTCTATTTGGTGCTATGGGGTTGTTGTGTATGATGACCAGCTTTTGGTCACCGCATATCTTTTTCACTTGGTCATGGGCTCATTTTGTGTTATTGGTATCTGCACAGTTGGTTATGAGGTGGATATTATGCCAGGAAGCATGATTTAGGGTTGTTGGTAGTGCCTGGGCTCTGCATTTCTATCATCATTATTCGGCTATTGGGAAAAAACACGATGGTTATGTCTCTACATGTTCTTGGTGTTGGTTACTGGCCAATAAGAAACCTCTTCTCCTCTGCATCATGGTCTCCCCTACCTGGTGTCAAATTGTCACCCTATATTACAAGCTAAGGGTTAAAAGGTTTGTGGTTCCACCATGCTTGTCTCGAAGGCTCTCACCTACTGTCGATATGGTTGACCTACAGTCTCCCTATGTTTAGTTCCACCGAACGGATCCTTGATTGGTTTTTTCATTAGTAACATAGCCTAATTTTGATAAAATAAACCAGTCGCACCTTATCGAGCATCTTGTTGACTATCATAAGTTGGTTGAGTAGTATTGATAGTGGCTTTGATTGTTGGCTCATCTCTGTTTGATCGGGTTGATTGTCATTGATGTCAACCCTTGAAGAAAGCCCCGCAGCACAAAGGTTTGGGTAATGGACCCAAGATTGTTTGATGTAAAGATAAATCATTATTGTCTTGTCATGGTTGATAAGAAGTAAATATGGATGAACTCCAAAGTGGTCCCCTTATGGTGAAAGCCCTCACGGGAAGACACTTTTCGGAGTAAGAGAACCCATGATTAATTGTGGAATAATGAGATGAAGGACAATGAAATTTTCAGGTAAAATATCCTAGATGGATAGTTCTTATCATTCCATTTCCATTGGTATGTGGAACGTCACATAACTCCTCACGGTTAGAGAGTTATGGCCATGAGAAGTTGGAGACCTCGGGTTTGGGTAATGGACCCAAGTTTTTTTTATGGATAACAATATGAGTTCTGATATATTTTCAGATAATACTATTCTATATGGATAGTACATGTCATTCCATTTCTGGTGGTATGTGTAACATCACATAACTCCTCACGGTTTGAGAGTTATGGCCTTACAAAGTTGGAGGACCCTCATATGTCATCTAGAAGCCCCAAAAGGTCAAAGTAGTCAAAGTGGTTTAAGAGATTTTAAAAGGTAAATAATAAAGTGAAGTAATGAGTGTATTGTAATCAAAGTGAATACAAAATAAATTATTTCAATAATAAATTTAATGAAGAAATTAGAAGTGGGTTAACCCTAAAATACGGAAAGTGGGGCCAAGTGACCTAGAAGATGTTTTTAAGGAAGCTACTTGGAGAGTATAAATAAGAGGCAAGGCTCTCTCATTTTAATCACACTTGATCATATTGAATATCTATAGGTTTCTTAGGTAACCAAGTATATATAAGCTGAAATTCTGAGGGAAGGTGAAGAAAAGAAGGCCGAAATTCAAGGAAGGATGAATTATTTTGATGGTGTTTTCTAAGGTATGTTATTTACAGGTCATCTCACCATTTTCTCTATAACTTTTTTTCTATAATGATTCAAACCATGAAATTTCTATTCCATCGAGAAAAAATATCCAAGCATCTGTGGTAAAAAATTCAGCTAGTGGGTCATTGTAGTTTTTGAGTTACACTCTATGGAAAATAGGGTTTGTGGCTAGTCCTGAAACTAGTCAAAAACAAGTGTTTCGGGTAAAAATGTCATAACTTATTCATAACAGATCCAAATTCAGTGAAACCAAATTTTTTGGTTAGGGTACAGTCTGTAGTATGTCTTTTAACAGTTTCATATCAATTCAAAAAATATTTCATGCGGGGCATGCTCTATAATGTCTCTCTCTAGAATAATCCAGAATTCAACACGGTATGCCATTTTTGCTATAACTCCTTTTTTGAGAGGTTCCAAGTAGTGAAACCTAGAGGAATTGCATAAAACACACTAAAGAATATTATGTATCAGTTTCATATCTTTATACATTACAGGTACAAAGTTATGATTACTTCAAGTTAGGGTTGTTGACTAATCCAAAACTAGGCATGTGAGACTAAAGAAAAGTTTGATGAAAATGCTAGTCTCTTGTTGTTGAAGTTAAGGAAGGTTTGCAAGAATGTGATCATATACACTAAGTCTATTACAGATCTACAAATCAGATTTGAATGATGAAATTGATGAGGGATTTTGGTTGATGTACATGTTGAGTACATGGTTGAGACAAGTAGTTGATGAGTTGGCACATATATGAGGTGTATAGTTGATGATGTTGGTACATATTGATGATTCATAGTTGATGAGTAGTTGACACATGATTGGTACATAGTTGGTACATGGTTGGATGCACTTGTTTATGGTACAAGTTGATTACAGGTTATTTGGTACAGGTTGGTGCATGGTTGATGCACTTGTTTATGGTACAGGTTGAGGTATAGGTTGAAAGTGGTTCCATCATTCTACTTCTACTTCAGGGTGGCAGGACGGGGCAAGGACAGGTGGTTGTAGCCACATTTCGGTTGCAGCCAGAGAACATAGGGAGTTGTAGCCTCCTTTTGGTTGTAGCCAGAGAATTGGGGAGTTGGAGCTTCCCTCAGGTTGTAGCCTAAGAAACTAGGGGGTTGGGGCCTCCTTCCAGTTGTAGCTGGAAAACAAAGGAAGTTGGTGCTTCCAATGAATGTAATTCTTCAAGACATATAAGAAAAACCATTCTGTGGTTTTCTCTCGATTTGGGTTTCCACGTAAAACACTGGTGTACTGTGTATGTGTATGTTTTTTCATTTGTTCATTTCTTATTTACTCTGCAGTTATTGGATGATAATGCTTCATTGATATAACACTTGGATTATATGGTTAAAAATGATTA
>ML781034.1:1362794-1394236 GCA_009831015.1 Picea engelmannii | reverse complement strand
AAAGTGGGGCCAAGTGACCTAGAAGATGTTTTTAAGGAAGCTACTTGGAGAGTATAAATAAGAGGCAAGTCTCTCTCATTTTAATCACACTTGAGCATATTGAATATATATAGGTGTCTGAGGTAACCAAGGATATCTAAGCCAAAATTCTAAGGGAAGGTGAAGAAAAGAAGGCCGAAATGCAAGGAAGGATAAATTATTTTGATGGTGCTTTCTAAGGTATGTTATTTACAGGGCAGCTCACCATTTTCGCTATAAATTTATTTCTATAATGATTCAGACCGTGAAATTTCTATGACATTGATAAAACATATCCAAGTATCTATGGTAAAAAATTCATCTTGTGGGTCATTGTATTTTTGGAGTTGTTATCACTCCAGGAAACTCTCCTAGGCTGTAAGTCGGAGATGCCTGGTAACTAACTCTTTTTGGGAAATATTTTCTTAATAATTGGATCAAGATGAATATCTAGGGACTAGACTGTGTGTTCAAGACTGTCTAGAAATATAAAATCTCACAAGGCCTTCTAGTAATGCAGTCAGACAAGGTTTGATTAAATGGAAGAGAAAATAGCTATTGAACCAGATTATACTCATATAAAACAAGCACAATGGGTTTAATAACTAAGGAAATAACTTATGATTATCAACTTAATCAATCAATTAGTGAGATGATAGTCACATGCAGATTGAACAAGCATCAATAAAGAACCTTCACTCATAAGATATCAGAGAACAGAAAAGAAAAGTCTGACAACACAACTGAAGGAAGCTTGCAATTTTTCATATAATAAGAATAGGTCTCTCTTATAGTAGCAGCATGTAGAACCCAAAATCGAACCCTTGGTTCATCTTCTATCCTAAGATTTATAGCATTACAAAGTAGTTCTAAGATCCTGAAAACAAGGATCAAATATACTAAACATAGTAACTCAAAATTATGTTGCAAAAGAAGTGGGATGCTTCCTCAAAATGAGGCCAATCCCAGATTTCTCTCGATTGATTGTTGGTGTAGTGTAGAACAGCCTCCCAAGGCTATATGATGACTTTCAAATAGAGACTAAGTCGAATTTGCTGATGTGGCCAAGTGCCCTGCTTTTCTGTCTTAATTAAAGATGTCCATATACCTTTGAAATAACTCTTTTCTCCATGATTTGTCAAAAATAGTTGTTGGGATAGACTTGATAATTCATCAGTCATTCATTCGAAAAGATCTTGAATCTTTTCATCTCAAAAATCCTTGATCTGTGTAAAAACTCGTTCAATTCTGGACACACAGGATTTCAGTGGTTATCTGGGAAAATGCCTGGTGAGTTATCCACCGAAAGTACCTCCTTTCAGTGGTTAATGAGCACAGTGGAGGCTCGCCTAAACCACTGAAAGTTAATCTTTGAAGAGTTTCAAAATTGCAAAAATGTATATCCCGAATCCTCTTTTAACACTCAAACTTTCTTAGATGCTATAGTACTGGTTCGTGCAGACCTACGAACTTTGGCTGACTGTGTAGGGGGTTCTGGTACATCCATTATAGTTGTGGTTAAATTAGCCAAAGTGTCCAACCCAGTTTGTTTCTCTTCAGGTGATTCAAATTTCTTTAGCTTGAGCCTCAGAATCCTGAGCTGCCTGTATAATTTCATATTTTCTCTGATCAACTCTATGTTTCTATCTTTGATTTTATCATGTTTTTCTATAAGAGTTTGGTTCATTTTAAACAGTTCATCATTTCTGTCAGTGAGATCTGCGTTGGCCTTTTTGATCACCCTCTCCAAAACTTCCCTCTCATAAATCTCTTGTAGGAGATTGTTTATCTTCTGTGTTCTACCTTTCTTAGGCCTGCTTGAGGAGGATTCTGCTTCTGGTTGCCTGTGGGTCTTTGGAGGATTTTATGGAGGTAAATTTGAATTCAATTTTTCATCCTGTTTGATCTGCAAGTGGTCCTGTGTCTTTGCCATCCCATGCTCTGATTCAGAGTCACTATAAGGTAGATTGAGAAGATTTTTTCCTGTGACGGGGTTTTTATCTTGAAACTGTAATTTCCTCTTGATTCCTCCCTTCTTGCTAGGGGATGTTTTTATAGGATCTCTGGGTGTTGAGATTCCTTTCCTTTTCCTGTGACTACTCTTAGGAGTAGGAGCTTTTCTGCCTCTAGCCTTCTTAGCTTCTATCACTGGAGGTATTTCTGTTTGAAACTCATTCCAAAACAAAAAGAAACCCCACTCAATTTGTTTCCTTTGCAGAGCTTCTCTCACAAGAAGGGTAATCAGCCCCTGATGTGATAATATGCTTACAACTTTAGCAGGCTGGGCTTTCACCTGTCTTGCCATCTTAGTCAGGGTTTTATGAAAGAAGTAAGACATGTTTATGTGTTCTCTACCCGTGAAATGATTCAGCAGTTTAAAATGGTAATACATTACCCTGTTGTAGTGCCCCTCACAAGTGATATACACCAAAATTTCCCTCAGCAGGGACTGCCACTTTGATTCTAGATAGGACATGGGAATATCCTTCTTCCAGGTCAAAGATTTATGCACTGGCAACAAATACGACATGAATTCGACATTTGAAGGCGAGGAGGTTTTAAACCAACAGTCCCCCGTTCTGGATAACCCTGTGTATTCGACAATAGCTGCTTCATCTATAATAAACTCCTCCCTGCCTATTTTAGCAATCCTTCCGTCATAGGAGAGGGAAAAAGCTTCGGCCACCTGTTGGTGAAATGTAGTCAACTTCTCACAGTATGTGAAAACTCCTGTCTGTCTAAAACACTCTTCTACCTCCGGATGAGCTTCAAAATACCACATACCATCGACTTCGGATCTCAAAGTAGGACTTGCTTTTGACATGGATCGATGTTGATTGTGCCTGAAACTGTGGGAAACAAGGTGTTCGGGAGGCAATGGCTCTGGGAACTAGGAATACAGTCGATATCACTTATGAAAAACCGGTGAAATCGGTTGACAAAGCATAGGATTAATGAATTCACTAAAACACTGACCCACTCTCAGATGACAATCTAGCTGAGGAATGCTAAAACTTCAGATTTTCGGAGGTAATTGTATTTCTGAAACTTTGGAAGAGACTAGTTTCTGATCTTACCTGATAACCCGACCAGGTTTCCTTGACTCAGGATGCTTGCTGAACTCGGAGACACTTCGACAATCGCCAGAGAACGTGGGATCAGGATTTTTGAAAATATGCTTTGCTGATAAAATCGTGGGCTTGTGATTGTCTTCAGCGATATTCGGGATTCATTATAACTCATCGAGTTTTCAGATGAAGGAATGACCTGGTAATGATGGCTGATGTACTTGCCACTGAAATGGGGGGTAGCTCTGTGCAATCATACCTACCAATCACCGCTCTGCGTGGATTTGAAATGATCAATGTAATGGATAAGACACAGGTGCTTCAAACCTTTCGGATGGAAGCCACGAATGTGCATCATCTCCCGCATGGCAAGCTTTCGGCGGTTGTATTTCTAATCATTGCGCTGATTTTTGACATCTGGCTCGTGCGAAAGCACGAGCTTTCGTTTTTCACGTTCAAACACTTTCGGTGGTTACTTTCCTTCTGCTTCGACCCCTTATTTGCCAAAAATGAAAACTTTCGGTGGTTAATGAGCACAGTGGAGGCTCGCCTAAACCACCGAAACCTGATATTTTGCCATTTTCTTGACCAAACCAAAATCAACATTTCTTTTGAGATTATTTTGGAAATACAGACTCTCTAACCTATTTACAGAAATTTAGAAACCAAATTTAGAACCCAACCTATCATCTAAAAAATCTAATAAAATCCACCGATTTATTTGAGGAGTTAACAGGAGTTACACTCCATGGAAAATAGGGTTTGTGGCTAGTCTTGAAACTAGTCAAAAACAGGCGTTTCAGGTAAAAACATCATAAATTCTTCATAAAAGATCCAAATGAATTGAAACAAAATGTGTTAGTTAGGGTAAAGTCTTAAGTGTGTTTTTTAATAGTTTCAGATCAATTCAACAAATATTATGTGCAGAGCATGCTCTACAAGGTCTCTCTCTAGAATAATCCATAATTTAGCAAGGTATGCCATTTTTGCTATAAATCCTTTTCTGAGAGGTTCCAAGTAGTTACACCTGAAGGAATTGCATAAAACACACTGAAGAACATTGTGTATCAGTTTCATATCTTTATACATTACATGTACAAAGTTATGATTACTTCAAGTTAGGGTTGTTGACTAATCCAAAACTAGGCATGTGAGACTAAAGAAAAGTTTCATGAAAATGTTAGTCTCTTGTTGTTGAAGTTAAGGAAGGTTTGCAGGAATGTGATCATATACATGAGTTCTATTACAGAGCTACAAATTAGATTTGAAATATGAAATTGATGAGGGCTTTTGGTTGAGGTACATGTTGAGTACATGGTTGAGACAAGTAGTTGATGAGTTGGCACATACATGAGGTGTATAGTTGATGATGTTGGTACATATTGATGATTCATAGTTGATGAGTAGTTGACACATGATTGGTACATATTTGGTACATGGTTGGATGCACTTGTTTATGGTACAGGTTGATTACAGGTTATTTGGTACAGGTTGGTGCATGGTTGATGCACTTGTTTATGGTACAGGTTGATTACAGGTTGAGGTACAGGTTGATGCATGGTTCAGATTAATTGGTACAAGTTTACAATGGTATATCTCACAGTGACAGGTTGACAGTGGTTCCATCATTCTACTTCTACTTCAGGGTGGCAGGATGGGGCAAGGACAGGTGGTTGTAGCCAACTTCCGATTGTAGACGGAGAACATAGGGGGTTGTAGCCTCCTTCTGATTGTAGCCAGAGAATTAGGGAGTTGGAGCTTCCCTCAGGTTGTAGCCTGAGAAACTAGGGGGTTGAAGCCTCCTTCCAGTTGCAGCTGGAAAACAAAGGAAGTCAATGCTTCCAATGAATGTAATTCTTCAAGACATATAAGAAAAAGCATTTTGTGGTTTTCTCTCGATTTAGGTTTCCAAGTAAAACAATGGTGTACTGTGTATGTGTATGTTTGTTCATTTTTTCAATGCTTATTTACTCTGCAGTTATTGGATGATAATGCTTCATTGATATAACACTTGGATTATATGGTTAAAAAGGATTAAATTTATCTATTACTGATTCACCCCCCCTCTCAATAATCCAACAAGCATTGCTTTGAATTTGTTTAACACCATTTTAGACACTGCTAATACTTGGTCTGAGCTTAATCATTCATGGGAAGCAATTGAACAAGGCATTAGTGCGCAAGAATGTTGGGAAGCTAGACGTAGACAGCCTAGAAATTAGCAGTAACCTTCTTGTTCCTTCAGCCTTGGCCTTCTTTCATGTCCTTAGACCCTCGTGTATCTAGGAGAAGAAGAGTCTTATCACCTGAAATTAATCTAATTGTTGAAATAGGAAGAAGGAATGTTGTGATATATACCCAACAAAGTTCTCTAAGGAAAACCTTGTCTGTTTCATCCAGTTTGTCTTTTCCTCCCTTACCTATCATCCACAAGATGGCATCTAGTGGTGGATCTGGTGGCACTGGAAGTGCTTCCTCCTCTCAATATTTAGCTTCGTCACTAATTGGTGGTTTATATAGCCACCATATCCCTGTCCAATCTACCACAAATCCCACCAAAGACATTAAAAAGCATGGGCTTTTTCAATTTGAAGAAGATGCCACAACCATGCCATGGCATGTTTCCTCTCATCTGAACCTAGCACCTACTACTCTTCCACTTCCTAAATTCAAAGAGCATCTTCCTAGGTTTTCGGGGAATAACATTGTCACTACAAATGAACACCTGGTGGAATTCTCTAATGCTTGTCACAACATAGGAGCCATTGACAACGATACTTCCATGCGCTTATTTGTCAATTCCTTGGAAGGAAAGGCTGCAGCCGATTTCTTTGACCTTCCTCCTAAGATTCTATCTAATTGGGAGGACTTATTTTATTGGCTCAAATACACTTATGGGCAACCTAAAATCCCAGCTAAGCAGTTACGGGAGTATAATAACATCGCCTATAAGGATGGTGATACCATCAAGTCCTTCAACTTGCATTTCACTAAGTTATAAAACCAAATCCATGAACTCATTTGACCTCATAACCAAGCCACTTTCATGCATTACTACATTGAATTACCTTCCCCTTATCGTCATAGGCTAATACTTAACCCTTTCATGTAGAAAATAGAGTAGAAGTGGATGATAAGCTTCAAAAGTACCAGGATAATATGAAAACCCTTTTCGATAAAAAAAAAAAAATCCAAAGACATGGAGTTTCTTCCTGGCGATTTAGTTTTAAAATGGGAAGCTAGAAAGGAAGATGTAGGGGAAAATGACAAATTCGATCATCTCTGGTTTGGACCATTCAAAATTGCAGCTACTGAGGGAAAACACTCATTCTCACTGGAAAATCTTGATGGAGAAATTCTTGATGCTCCTATCAATGGGCGTTATTTAAAACATTTCATGCAGTAGTTACATTTTAGATTTCCATTGTATATATCGGATTGGATTGACATTGGCATTTTAATTTTCAATTATTCTTTTCTTTTTGTAAATTACTCGAGTCATTTGACCATCTATTGTAAATATTTTCAATAAATTTATGATTGCTTGATATCATTGAAACGAAATATAAAAACATCTGTATCACATATCATCTCTATTCTACAGGATTTTCTGACATTTTGCATTTTATTCCCCTTGCAGAATAGATCTTGTTGAACAAGAGATGAGGCTAAATAAAAATTCGACACTCGTTTTTCAAACATTTGATTTCTCTTAAAACATGTGATAAATGAATAATCTGCCTTGCTGAAAATTCAAAAGGAAAATAAGGTATGAGTCCATACTCTTCTTATAATTCAAATAAAATTTAATAAATCCTTTTGAAATGAATGTGAAGGAAGTTTTTTCTCGTGATACTATTGTCACCTGACCTGAGAATAAAAAATGTATAAAATTATAACTTAAAGTGTCAGTTCTAAAGGTGTCTCTGAAATAAAAAAGAAAAGGATAGTAAATAAACTCGAAAGAAGTCTGAACTAAACACACAAACTCGTGTGGGATTAGGATATTTTGTTTCATATCCTCTGAATATTTGATTTGGTTACTTTTTAACTATCCCCATATTTTTATTCATTACAAATTTGCTTTTTCTTTTCTCCCCCTTTTTTAGTCTTCATAGCTAGAAAGAAACTTACATTGACACTAAAAAGTTAAAAACATATTTTCAAAACAAGATTAGGCGAAAATCTTTTTGTTCCTTTGATTTTAATTGAAAAAGTATGTCTAGGCTAATCCTGATAAATTTATCTATTCTATCGAACTTTAAATTGACTAATTCACTCAAGGTTGATCCTTGAAAGATTAAGATTACCATTAAAAAATTCCTATAGGCGAAGGTGTATTAAAAATTGGAAGAAAGTTAGTTTCTGAATATTCTTAAATTTGTTGACAGACCTTCTTTTAAAAAATTTAAACAGATACCATCCCTTGTATGTTACATACAGATTGATTGCCCCCACTTCAAAATATTAAAATATAAGACAGATGGTGAAAGTAAAATCAAAATTTGATTGCCCCATCTTGTCAAAAAGAGATGATGAAAGGAAATTCATATATTGATTTCCCTCATCTCAGGGAAATAAAAAAGTGTTAATTGAAGTGGTGAAAGAAAATTCAATGGGAGAAGTAGATAACTTCACCGGGGTACTGAACATGCTCGCTGGTAGTGAAGAAATATCTATGATATCTGTAAGATTGTCATACATATCTATATATCATACTCTATTATATATTTCTCTTTCCGGTGATATTTACATCCTGAACCAACTAGAGATTCCCTAAATAAATTGTTACATCTTCTTAACCTTGAAGCAAACAAAGTTGGTATAACACTGATATTTTAGTTAAAGTTATTTGATTATCTTAAACAATTCTAAAATCAGTTTTAGGAAAAGGAAATTTTAAATAGCCTAACTTGAGATCAATCATTAAGTATGTTTTGAAGGTTTTTTGAGATTTGGTTAAGTTCGTTTTTCTGTGTATGATTAATTCTTAAATAAAACTGGAACATGTTTTTCAAAAATAAATAATGACTCCATTTACCCAATAAAGGCACTTGGTCTATTGTTCTTTCGTGCCTCACATGGAGCCACAATCCCTAGATGGTGCCTATGTTAGAACACACATAATTTTTAGCTTTTGAGCTTTATATATTTTACCTCTTAGAAAAAAAAATTTACCCAAAAAAACAAAAAACCTTGAAAGCAACCTTTTAAAATTAAAATAAATCTATTCTTCATTATTTATCAATAAGGCGCTTACGGTATCTATCGTCAACGAGTAAGTCTAATTTTATCGAACAATCCTAATGACCTCTGAAGTTTAGAAGCTGCCTGAGTTTTAAATAAATTCTTTAATGGTCGCTTCGCAGCTTCGCACTTCGGGTATTCCAGCAAACATAAACATCGAAAACCCCAAAATTCCGAAGTCCCAAAGATAGCCACTCGTGACTTTTCCTAAAGGACTTATGGACACGAGTCATAGGACACGTCTATTTTAAAAATTATTTTCTTGGGTTGACACGTGGCACTTATTTTTGAAAGTTACGTCGGATGATTCACACGTTTTCAAGTGACACATGGCACCTCTCTTTTCTTGACATGTCATCAAAATGGCATCATATCTTCCATGTCACTCTGAGAGATTGCTCTTCAAGAGTTTTTGATTTCACAATCCTTCGATTATCAAAGCGTCAAAATAAAGTGATTACAAAAAGTAAAAAGGGTTTTCAAGGAATTAATAAAATGGTTAATGAATTTAATTAGTCATGATTAAGTGTTAATTAATCACTTCATTGTTTTAGATTTCAGAAAATCTCTCTTGCGCTATATTCGATACTTCGGAATTCCAAACTCTCGAAATACTTAAAGTTAATACAACATTTTTTAAAACATGATTAATTCAGACTTTGGGAGATGTCCACCCTGTCACATCCAAAACTTCTAAAAGCGAACCGTTGAAGTATTAATGACATTTATGATTGATTAAGGTTAATGATTTCAAATAAAGATTGTGAATCACCAGGTAATGAATTCCATTAAGTTTAATAAATTCTTCGTCAGTAGAGCCATACGAAGATCAATAGACTTTTTGAATAAAGCACTTTGAATTTGAAAATCGATTTTACCATTTGCAATTAGCAGTTTTCTATTCAGTGTAGAGCTTACAGATTTATCTTGTCATAGGTAGAATAATTTTGTTTCCTTGAGGATTATGGTGCCATGAAAAGCTTCAAAGAAGCTTGATGCGTCGGGTGATGATTCAAATCCAAATGCATATGTTATATCAGACACAGCTCTGCGAGTTGTGGACGCCATTAAAAATTGGAAGCAGATTTTTGATGTCTTAGAGCATGAGATCATTAACTGTCCAGACAACTTTGTCGAAGAAGATGACGAGTCCTTTACAACTAAGCTTATATTGGTAGCACAGTCAGAACTGCATAAGATCGCTACACGACCTAGAATCATACCCTACAACGATATGATAAATTGGGCTTTGGAACATGTCGACATCCAAACCAGGAGCTTCATCAACACCAGCAGATCGTCATCGGATGTTTCCGACTAGAGAACCTACAAGTAATGTACAAGCCTTCCCCTACCCCTAAATACACTTACAATGCCACATTTATTCTAGAGTTTGAGAGAAAGGAATGCATTCAATACGGTAGAAATGGTCATGATATAGTCAAGACCTGGTGGGGACATCCATAAAAATTCAGATTCGACGCTCATGGTATGTAGGCCACAACGTCCTTATATGCTCATATGTTGTATGTAGCCATGATGCTCTGTTGCCTGTTTGGAAAGAATAACCCTACACATTTCTCAGTTGAGTGGGTAGCCATCATGAATGAGGTAGCCGAGGGTTATACCTTCAATTGGGATAAAATGTTATTTGATAATTTGGCCAAGGAAATCACTGAGTATAAATCAACAAAATCAAAAGGGAAACCTGCTCCTTTATACATGTCAACATATGTTATGGATGTCATTTGTTTCATGACCCCTTTTCCCCTAATGAATTGGAGTTGGACCCTGACCAGTTCTGAGCCAATTCATTTCTACCACTCCAAATTATGGGAGGAGAATGTCAAAGATTTATTTTACGAAATCTGTCACAACGTTGTAGTGCATGTTCATATAGATATTTATGGTCACCTGCCACCTCAGATTTCAGAAAATATTATGGGGAACTTAGGCACACTTCTAGATTGGTTCATTGAGTAGAACTTATCCTATATTAGAGTATTTGGTTGTTCCATTCCTCCTCATGCCCTTCCATATTTTTTACCTTATAGGTTGGTGTGCAGAGAAGTGGCATACCAGACAGTAGCAGGAGGTATCAACAAGGAGTTGAAAGCAACTCAAAAAAAGTTTTGGCAAACTTTTCCCATTCAAATTGGCATGTTCCCACTATTAGATTTTGGTCATTCTAAAGTCGAGGCCACAGCCCTGGAAGATGTCAAATTAGTTGACATTGAGTTCAAGAAGCATGATCCACATAAGATAGTGGAAAATCATCTGGATTAGTTTAACATGAAGTGATACATCCATGAGAATTTTCCTTATGACAAAATGTTCAGGGGATTTAGATCTTATGAGGAAGTCCGAAGAAAATTCCAGACTCTACCTCCTAACCAACAAGCTGGTTTCCTCGGCTTTCAAAAACACAGACGAAACAATTTACCAAAGATATTGCAAGGAGAGTCAAAACCCACGCCTCCTTCATAAGAAGATAGACCTAGAGGATCTGAGCCAAGTTTCTCTGATAAGCACAAAGTTGAGGAAGTCCCAAAAATCCCAGAAGTGTTATTTCACGAAATAAGAGCATCACTATCGATTCAAAGCCTTCATGAATCTGGGAAAAGTTGTTCCTCATTCAACACCATCTACTCATGTTCGCACCCCGAATACAACAGGACAAGGTCCTTCCACATAAATTATTTATCATATTACATCATTAACCCCTTTATAGACCATCTTCGGAAATCCTAGTTCTGAACTCACTTTTGTAGGTGATGTTACTCCCATCTTTTCTGAAGAGATGCCTCCCTCAAATTTCTTTTTCAACAAGAAACGAAAAGCTATTGTGAAAAGAGAATCTCACCAAAAGGATGGAGTTGTCACTAAAAGGAAAATATTGGTGTATGATGGGAAAGACCATGATGGTCTTGAGTTTGCGAAATAAGTTGTAGGTTCACTAGGGGATTTTTCCACTGTGAATCAATGGTCAGTGGAAAATTTAACCGAAAAACTGCGATGGAAATGCCTCTTGGTAGAGCAACTGCAGAATGAGATATATAGTACAAAACAGATTGTTAGAAGCATGATGAACCAGGACATTGAACAAATCAGGGCTAGTCATCAACATAAAATTAAGCAGTTATGGGATAAACTCGAGCTACTCTACCAGAGTTCACAGACCAACCAAGCTTTGATCACTCAGAATGACGATTTGATTGAGAAACTGCACACTAGATTGACCCTAACAAAAAACACATCGATAGACATTTTGGCCTTCAAAACACAAGCATCAGAAATCAATGAGAGTCTGGAAGTTTCCCAACAAGAAATCTATCAAAAAGTAGATGTTATTCAGAAATGCTATCAGGCAGTAGAACTTTCTCTAAAAAACAATTATGTCAATGAAAAAGAGGCCCACGCTGCCTGGTCTAAGTTTCAAGAGGTTCTCATATGGAAGAAGAAATATAATGTCCCTGGTCTTACCGTTCTCTCTCATTCTAAACAAGTAAGAGGCAAAATGGCCCTAAAAGCCTGGGAAACAAATCTGGAAGAAGGCAAGAAACTTTCCATAGATGTAAAAGAGGCTTGTCTAGAGGCATTATCTTCAATAAATAAAAATATGATTGAGTTCGAAGGAAATAATATCTCTGAGGAATTGGGGAAGATTGAGATAGAAATGAACCAACAAATCTCCAAAAGAACAAGGAAAATACTCAGGAAGCCATCCAAGAGATGAGTCAAATTGATTTACTTAAAATCAATGAATGGTTGGTTAATCCAAGTTCACAATTTCAGGTCACAATCTAAGAAGTGAACAAGATCCAGGAGAAGTTTCCCCAAATACAGAAGAAGACATTTTCCTTTGAATTAAATGAAAGGATTGAGCCTTCAATATTTGTGGTAGCATTGATGGACAGATGCACCCAATGCATTAAACATGGAAAAGTGAGTGTAGTTGGGAGAAAATGAAAAAAAAAAAAACATACACAATGTCAACTTTCTCCACCCACTTTACCTTTCACCCTCCAACCGTCACTTACCTCGTCTATCCCTACCACCCGCATTCTTGCATCCACTCATCCCACCTCCTTATTAGAAACTTGTTCCCCCATCATCCTTTTCATGAACAATTACTCTTCCCTATAATCGTTAGCCATCCCATAACAAGCCAACGTTGATCTACTCATCTAGTTATCCTCCCCGTGTCTTCAACTACAATTCTTTATCCCAGTGGACACATCCAAAGGGACAGATGGCAACATGATCAAATGTCATGGACACTAAGCCAAATGATTGTGGTGGACTTAATAGACATGTGTATTTGTCTTGAATATCAAAGGAAAACGATGCATCTACAATCAGACAAAGAGACAGAGGAAGCATCAACAAAAGTCAACAATATTTGCATGTTGTTATTTTATTCGGATGTATTCTATTTTTAGTCATATATTGTGGGAAGTCCAACGGTTTTCAATTGTGACAAATTTTGTATAAATAGATATATTTTAGATATATTCGAGGTTGTTTCTTGCCGAATGTAAAAGAGAAACTCTTTTGAGTATTAATACAAGTGCAGACATAGATTCTAAGTTTCGTTCAATTTGAGTTATGTGTTTCCTCTGTGTTTCCATTTCTCTGAATTTATTTATGCAATTCTTGAAGAGTGAATTATTGCAATTTAGTACTACATCCACTGTGATCATAATATATCAGCGGTTCATTCAGTAACAACTTTTCCTCTATTATTACCATGAGTAAAAAAATACTTGTGATCTGTGTGAATTACTGCATTTTTATCTCCTGTTCAAGGGTGCATCTTCTACTATTCTTCTATTGTAAACAAGGTGAGACTTATCTGTAATTGATACCTAACTTTGTTTTAATAGTTTCATAAATATTTCTACAAAATTTGACATTATAATTGTGACTTGGATAAAGAGATACAACCTATGTATTGTCTTATCATTAATTTCATTTAAAGATTATTTCTCAGAAAATTGAAGGTAGAAAAAATCACTCACAAAAGCACTTCTTTTAAAACCTTTGATGCCTGACATTATTCTTTGAGCCTTAGAATCAATCTTAGGAACAAAACTACCTACATTGGGTATTTACCTGGTGAACCGACTTGACGTCTCTTCATTAATTATTCATTAACTATTATAATGTATTTATATTTATTATTATATATTATGTTCATAACAACCTCTACCCCAATGCACCAATGATCTGACCAATATGCCAATGGATCATATTTTTTAAGCTCACAAAATGAACATGTATTAAATGTTGCAATGCGCCAACTTAGAATATAGTGGATCAGGTGGGGTTCGACCCCTTGACCTCCACTATATAAACAAAGTGCTTTTTCCATTGCACTACGGTGTTAATTTGGGCCAAGAACTCAGAGCAAGTTCATTTTGACATCAATTTGTGTGCCAAGAACTTGAAGCGAGTTCATTTTGACATCAATTTGTGTGCCAAGGAAACTCTACAAGTTTGGTTTTTGATGCTATATTTGTGCCAATGGGAATTTTTGAGAAAGATATAGAGTGTTTACAATAAAAAGTTTCAGTTTTCTGAGGTGGAGATGATTTTGACAGTCACATCTGAGTTTGAGCAGTAGATAAGAAGCTCATGCTAAAAACACAAGTTAGATTCATTATTGTATCAAGCATTTTGAGCATTAATCCAATGGTCTCTCATTTGGAAGCTGACACAAAGACGTAGCCCAAGATGGGTGAACTCCATTATCAACTTGTGTAATATGCCTTGTTATTGTTGTTTCTATTTTTCTCAATTTCAACATCTTTTATTTATGCAAGTTAGTTATCAGTTATTTAATTTTGGATAAGTAAGCATATTCACATGATATTTTCAAATAGTAAATGACGATCAAAATTCTCGAATCAAGTTGGATGTTGATGTACGTTTAAAAATTAAATTAACATATAAGGATTTTTGGATCAAGGGGAGTCAAAGAGGATGAACCATCATGTTCAACAATCATTATATACAATTCCATTCATCAATACACAATCAATACATACATAAACAATGATTAATTGCTAAGTAGACATAACATAAGTAGTCGCGCAATAGATAAACGATGGATTCATGCACATTATAACAAAATTTAGGAGCCCAAATAACCTTCTTCTATATTATCATCATCTCATCTAAGTGTTACAACAATCAAAACTCTCATACAATAGCTTATGCAACATTGTTTATCCCCATATACCCGTTACAAAATTTTAATCTTCTGCACAAGCACAATGCCATTCGAAACCCATTTTCAATAGATATTACATGATAGACTCAATAATAATCATCATACTATCAACAATGGTAAGAACATCATAAGAGTGTAACCCTTTCCCATTACATAACTCCAGATTTATATTGTTTCCTTGGTCGCTTCTTGGCTTCTTGATTCCGCTATTTTTTCTGACTTCTTCCTTGCATGCCCTCAAGTTCTTTGGATTTTCTTCTACTTGTCCAGATTGTGCATGATGCTTTTTTAATGTTGTTAGATTGTCAGTTGGATTTTGCTTGTTTAACTATTTTCCACCGCTTCTGATATTTCAATTCCATATTGTGCTTTCCCCAAAACTTTGGTCTTTCCGCAAAAATGGTGATCCCTAAAAAATGAAGGGCCCAACAAGCCTCGACCAAAATCTTTGACTCATACCGAGTCAACCTTCTGCTTCTCTACTATGGTCTCCCTCAAACAGAGGGTTGAACTTTGGTACAATGGCGAGGGCATGCTGGTGGAAATTGTCATAATGCTCCACATGATCCTACCATTTCCTTGCCAATATTGAGGCTCCTGTAATAAATTCTTGAGAAATGGTCATATTGGGATCCTCTGGCTTATTAGCCAAGAGAGTAGTCCATTCTGTGTCGACAATGGAATCGAGTTACTGCATCTGGATATATTTGGATTGCAATAGGTCAAAAGTTTCGAAGCTCTTTCTTAGCATCCCTTGTAGACTCATCCATAGCATCTAGTTGTTCATCTTCGACCTGGATCTCTACAAAATTAGTTTCCTACTCAACATAGTCAGTAAGGGCCCAGGCTTTCACGTGCATCCTATTGAGTTGTGTATGTAATTCTTTGATTGGTTGACTGTGTCATTTTAGTAAGTCGACCCAATCATTAAACTTGTCAAAGAGCCGATGAGATTCATAAACATGTTCATGAAGAGAGGACCTGACCTGATTGGCCTCCACAACTGGTCATGTAATATTCTGCATGATCTCTTTGGGTTGCTCCTTTTCTTTCAAATTGATTGCAAATAACTCTTGTTTCGGGGTGTCGGTATTTGTTGTCAGTTGTGACCAAGAATTAACAATGAGTGTTGAGTATCCTAACCAACTAGAATACAAAAAAAACCATTTGTTGGTGCAAGATTGAGACCAGGGTTCTCGAATTTTACCAACAAAGGTGCCTCTATAGTCTAACAATGCTGAAATATTCAATCTTCTGCAAGGGAAGGAGGTCTCACACAAAGAATAACCGAGACTTAAGTGGTGAAGGGAGTCAAAGAGGATGGACCATCATGTTCAATATGACCATATATAATTCAATTCATCAATACACAATCAACACATACATACAAAATGATTAATTGCTAAGTAGACATAACAAAAGCAATCGCTCAACAAAGAAACTATGGATTCATGCACATTATAACAAAATTTTAGAACCCAGATAACCTTCTTCTATATTATCATTATCTCATATTGGTGTTAAAACAATTACAACTCTCATACAATAACTTATGCATCACATTCTATCCCCATATACCCATTACAAACTCTTAAGCATCTACGCAAGCACAATGCCATTCAAAACCCCTTTTCAATAGATCTTACAAGATAGACTCAATAATAATAATCATACTTTTAACAATGGTCAGAACATCGTAAGAGTGTAACCCTTTCCCATTACATAACTCCATATTTATATTGTTTCGTTGGCTGCTTCTTGGCTTCTTGATTCCGATGTCTTTTTTGGCTTCTTCCTTGCATGTGCTCGAGCTCTTTGGATTTTCCACTATTCGTCCAACTGGTGCATGATGATTTTTCACTGTTGTTAGACTATCAGTTGGATTTTTGCTCGTCTAATTGTTTTCCACCGCTTCTGATATTTTGCTAACATATCGTGCTTTCCCGCAAAAATTTGGTATTTTCACAAAAAATGGGGATCCCTAAAAAAAGAAGAGCCCAAAAATGTCCAATTCCTTTGTGTTGAGGAAAATAATGAATACGAGTCAGTTTTCCCATATGGGGTGAGAACATAGGATAACATGGCACCCCCCATGTGGACAATGAGTACACCTCTAACCTTCATTTTGAATCATGGAAATTTCGTGTGGGGGATCTAGGTGGGTACATTATTTCATAGCTAGTTCATATCGAATGAAGGGTACACATGGAGGTAATTATACTTGGTTAATGAGGACACTAATGACCATGAAGAAGAGAGATACATATAGGCTTGGTATATGAGCTATAGGATTACTACTGTGTATAATCAATTCCCCACTCAACCCCACATCCTCACAAATCAATTACCTCAATTATGAATGGGGAAATTGGTCTCAACACTTATTCATATTGGGAGGCTTTGCACTTCTTGGATTGAATTTGGAAAAGTTAGTGCAATTGATAGATGGGGGAACCAATATTTTCTAGTTACCTCATATGATTTTTATGTCAATTTTATGGTGTACGATTCCATTGTTTATGCTAGGTTGTTGGTTTTTTATTTTCACTCTCAATTATGATTCGACCCATCAAAAAATGAACTTGGATTTTGGGGGTGTTGTGGGGACTCTAGATGTGTCAAAATTGTCTCCATATTCAACTTGATTGTGGTTTGTGTTATACACCTTAACCTAGATAGTTAGTTACATTATCATCCTCAACAGTAACATGCCACGGGGTAAGGCAAGGCAAGGGAAGGGCCTCAACCTAGAATCTGATGAGCTAGGCTAGGGAGATAACAATCATACCAAGGTCAAGGATAAAAGGATGGGAAAACATAAGGCTCCTATGACTCGGGCCTAATAGGAAGCAAATAAATCTGAGAGGTTATTCTATATAAACTCCACTCTAGTTGCTCACAAATGTATTGATGACTATGAATAAATCATCAACAAAAGAAAAGAGGCCATTTTCAAGAAAGAAATTAAGGAGGAGCTAGCGGGATGGGTGGAGGACCATGTTTATTCAAGAACCTAGGACACCAACTTATACAGAACAACTGAGATACTATCGATAGTCAAGGCTCTATTGGATCAGGTAATTGAGGATATAATATTCCATTATTGTTCCTGATATTTATTTTGGGTTCACAGAACAATGTCAAGCATCCAAATTTAATAGTATTTGTGTTTAGAGTGCTTTTCTACCTTCATCTTAGAATGAAACTTCAATAATTTAATGATTTAGAAATGTAGAGGCAATATCTTTTCCTTTGATTTTTTATCAATAATCAAGAGATGAAAAGTAGAATTATAGCAAACAAAATTGACAAACAAAGCAAGGTATCCAATGATGATAAATCTTGCCTTATTTGTAATAGAAGAAACATGAAATGTATGTCCAAAAGATGTATTAAGATGAGAACATCTATAGAGATACAGGTCTTGTTTTACTTACAGTAAAACAGAGGAAAAACTATACCTCAATAAACATCTAATTAAGTGAACCATAGTAGATGTATTACTAAATTGCAGTCATTCATTCCTTAAACACCATGGAGTGAAGATGATGAATTAAGATAAAGTAGCAACACGTAGAAACCACATAACTCATAGAAATGAGAAGTAAAATCTCTATCTTCCTGTAGGAATTTGTATTAAAAAGTCTCTCTTTACATTGGGTGAGAAAAATTCCCCATTATATCTCCAATGTGTTTATTTATACAATTTTTTTTGTAACCAAAATCGGTTAGACTTCCACACTTTTAGATCTTAAAATAGAAGAAAATATTTTAAACTAGCTAACTGAATATTACAAAATATTTGAACATCTGTCTTTTTTCTAGAAACTTCATTCCTCGCTAGCTTCCAATGCAAATTTAATAATGCAACTACGAACTTAGAGGGTTCCATATTAACATTCAATTCAAAGGTAAAAGCCTTTTTATGCACAAATGGTAAACTCTTTTGAACTTTTACAATAATCTTTTGAGTATTCTAATATTGTAAACTTTGCTTGACGAGGAGATCATTTAAAACCTACAAATTAACTTGATTGACTTGTAATATAGTATTTTGCATCCTTTCCCTGTTCCTCTTCAAATTTTCCTTTCTTTTATCAACCTCAATTGTCCCAATAAAAGAGTGAACATCACCAAGATCAATTTTTGTCATTTCTACATCCACAACTAATAGAGCATTTAGACAAGTAACTTTTGCTTCTTTAGCTAATATTTTTCTTTCTTTGAGACTATTTTCCAAAGATTTTAATTCCATTTCTCTTTTTAACTGTTCAATATATGAAAACAGAACAAGCTTTGGTATATTGAGAATTTTCTTCCAAACTATAAGTTATTGAAATTTGGATCTACCAGTGATAGATTCTTTCTCTTTGTCAGCAATAATTTGTAATGAATTATTAATGACATGATAATGCTTCTGGATAATTTCCAAATTTTCATATAAATTTTGTTGAGTTATCTGCAATCCCTCATTGATCTCCAAGACTTGTTTCTTAAAGGAAGAGATATCGATAACTATACTTTCAATTGTATTTATTTGGGCTTGCAATTGGATTATTAATGCATATTTTTGGGAAGAATTATTTTCCAACACCTGTTGCATTTGGAAACTTGTTCTCAGTTTCTCTTCTAGTTCCTTTATTTTATGATCATGACTTTGTCTCATCTGAGCTAGTTTAGAATTAACTCTTTCCCTAATAATGACCTCTATTTTTTTTCAGATCCTTTTGTAACTGGTAAATTAAAATATTTTTCTGGTCAAGCTACTCTCTTAACTTATCTACCAACCATAAATTAGTTGTTGCAAAATCTCCCATAGAATCTGTTACCTGTCTTGTGAATTCAGGGTCACTCTGTCCTTGTCCATCATATATCATTTTTTGCCTTTTAATAATTATTCCTCCTTTTTGCTGAATTTATCTTTGTACAATATCTTTCCTTTTCTTACTGAAGAATAAATTTGATGTAGGCATTTCTTCTGGTTCAATGGGTGTCAAATCTTCTACATTCACTACCTCTGAACCAAGTATCCCATAACTTGTTGCAAGAGGAGTTAAAGATGGGATGGCGGATGCAAGTACAATATATTCCCCTTGAGCAGTAATATCATTTACATGAGTTTCAGTGTTTGAATTCATCCGAGGAAAAATATGTCCATGCTTCATAAAAGTTCAAACATTGCCAATGTTTCTTGTAATGTCTTACCTGGTAGAGTTGATTATGTCACTGTTGTATCCTTGGATGATGTCTCTGGCATTTTTTTAACTTCCTTGGTTTTGACCTAAGGAAAATCATGTTTCTTGGGATTGGATGATGGCAACACTTCTGAAGTTGGATTACCATTATGAGTAAGACTTTGCTCTGCTTGTAAAATCTTTGGCAAACCATTCCTCCTGTGCTTTTGGAATTTAAGAAAATCTGATTGTTCTTTGTCAGGAAGATTCTGGAACCTGGATATAACTTCATCATATAACTTTGCTCCTCTAAAAATATCATCAAATGGAGAGTCTTCATGCAAGTACTTTTTCATGCCAAACTGAGCCAAATGATATTCAACCACCTTATGAGGGTCATGTCTTTTGAATTGAATAGAAGATAATGCAATATCTTCTAAGGTTGAAGCTTCAACCTTGGCATGTCCAAAATATAAAAATGAATATTCACCAACTTGTATGGGATAAATCGACCATACCCTCTTCTGTGTTGCCTTCAATTCTTTTGTTATGTCTACATAAACTATTTGGTATGCCACTTCCGTGCAAATGAGCCTATCTGGAAAAAAATTGGTAAAGCATGAGGAGATGAGAAACAAACATACACTCTTATATAAGAAAATCTCTCCTCGATATACTAGTCTGCATTTTTTCCTAAATTTACCATGATTTTCTTAGAGATATTGGGAGGAAGGTTGTCATATAGAGCCTCATGAATTGGATTGATAACATTATAGAAAATTTCATAAAAATGATCTTTTGCATTTTCCTCTCATAGTTTGGAATGATAGATATGTATTGGTTCGGAATTTTTTGGAGTCTAGCTCCAATTCATCAAAGGGAAAGCGGTTTTGTAACATATAGCATCCATAATATATGCTGACATATAAACATGAGGTGGTTCACCTTTATACCTATGACTTGTGTAAACCCCTATTTGTTTGACCAAGTTATTAGACAACAACTTTCCCCTATCAAAAGTAAAACCTTTTGTAACTTCATGAAAAATAGGGACCCAATCTACAGTGAAATGTGCAGTGTTTGTATTTCTATACAGTCTACACAACATCATGGCTATGTACATAATATGTGCATAAAAATAAGTTGTAGAATATATACCATGACTATCTTCTTTAAATTTGTTAGAACCAAAGGTGAGAAGAGTAGCAGTAAGAATGAAAGAGGGACATTTCTGGGTGGTTGGGTGGTGCAAGGAAGTTTAATTGGAAGAATATTTATTTCAGGGTGGAAGGGTGTGCAAGTTAGAGGATTGGTGTCCTCAATAGATCAACAGATTGGTGTTTGCAGAGTTTATGTTGGTGCTTACAATGAAGATTGGTGTCCTCAACAGATCAACAGGTTGGTGCATGTCAATTTGGTGCTTGAAAAACTGTAAGTGGGTGCTTACTTCAAGGATTGGTGTTCCTCATAGGTTGAAGCCTGTAAATAATGTAACTCTTAATTATTATAAGAGAAACTTTTCGTGGTTTTCTCCCTTATTGGGTTTTCATGTAAAATATTTGTGCATTGTTCCTTTGTGTTAATCTATGTTGATTTGTAATTATCTACATTACTTATGGTTAACTCTGTGATGATTAGTTAAAGTGGTAAAGGAGAAAACAATTGTTAAAATGTACCCAATATTGATTCACCCCCCTCTCAATATTGTTGAATATTCCAACAAAGACACCCTCCTCCTCCATGTGCATGTATTTTCAATATAAATTTTCCCATTGTCTTCCCTAATGAAGAAGAGTTCCTAAAGACCATAACTATCCTAAACGGTCCATAGGATGATCTCCATATTATCTCCCCTATTAACTCCCTTCCTAGGTTTTTTATTCCAACCATGGAACCCATTGTTTGTCCCCTCCTATGTAGATGTCTTTTGTGACCACCTCCACTATTTGCACAATTTCTACTCCCTCTTAGCCTAGGTATTTAAACCCTTTTTCTAGCTTCAACTAGGAGATTGATGTTGTACCTCCACTTTCAAGTGCCATAGAACCACTTTCTCCTACCATGTGTTGATGTACTCCTTCCTCTATAACCACAATATTCCATGAAATTATGAGCTTTTGAAAGCGATGACTCCTTTAGAGAGTCTTGATATCCACCTTGGTTTTCCCATTACCTTTATTTTTAGGCCTTACTACTCCACTATCATTCCCCTAGACTCCATTTCCTTTGGAAATATCCTCAATGCCTCTCTATTAGAACCACTTGCACTTGACAAGGATAATTTGGCCCACTATCCCAAATCAAATTCCAATGTGTTATCCACCTTGCATAATGTTGTTAAACAATTTAATTTTATAAACACATCCATAGATTTTGTAGCTAATAAAGGATTTGGCAATACTTTCTAACTTTGTTTTCTTAGATTCGAGACCCTGGACTAGATTTTATGGTACATTTTGAGTATTTTCTTATCCATCCTCACATTGGCCAGGTATATTCCTCAACTAGGATATAGGATTAGGATCTTCCTCTTTATCATTGTATCTAAAAATTTTGTGAACCAAATTTTCCCTAGGATGACCTCATTGAATGTTGATGTATTATCCCATATTTCTTCTCCACTTATGAACACATCCAATAATAGAGCCTTCCTATGCTGGGTTCCTTAGATTAGAACCACTTCACCATTTTGTACCCACTCGAAAAATTATTCATAGGACTGAGAGCATTTCTAGATTGATTTTTTTATTGTGATCCAAATTCCCCTTTCTCACATCTCTTTGGCCATTCCCATAAGGGATCCCACCCTCTTGCTTGGTTGTTTTCTTTTGCACAATTTTGTATCACTTGATTTCATAGTTTTCTTGCTAGTTTTGGTATTTTCCATGCCACATACATGCATACCTTCATCATTAGAGGGGAGACCTACACTTAGGTGTTCATTGATTGTGACCATTTTTTGCATTGGTTTCTTTCAACCATATGTTCCATTGTGCACCTTGGAACCCATTTGTTTGCAATGTGAATACTTGTCTCCTCTCTAAATCATAGTGATTATTTTCATTCTTTTGAAAAATCAACAAATACACAAAAATATAAAACCATCAAAATACAAAAAAAAACATGTCAAAAAATGAAAGGGGGAAAGAAACTCAATTATTCTTATGATCACCAAGTTTTTACTACAAGTCACATCTTCATGAGTTTGGGTGGATGTTGATGTCTCCCTTGTTTGGATCATTTGCATTGAGTCACAAAATCTTGTCCTTGTGTAGGTTACATTGGTCCTTGAGTCCCACCCATACCATCAATTTTTCCTTCTCGTCATGGCCCTTGAGTCCCACCCATGCCATCTAGTTGATTTGGTCATCGTGGTCCTTGAGTCCCACTCATTCCATTAGTATAGCTTCATATCCATGGTCTCATGTACCTCTTCAATGTTACTCTCTATCATTTCTCCACTTTGAATTTGGTAGAGTCATCTACTTTAGGGTTTATGCTCCATTCAAGCAATACGTTGTGTCTCATACCCACGCCTGGCCTCTTCCCATTGCATCAAGTTAAAAAAATTATCATCACAAAGTGTTATCCTTATCTTGTGTTAGTTTAAGGGGCTCATCATTGTCCCTTCTCTAAAGTATCTTCCCCTATTGACCACAACAAATTTCATCGTGAGATCGATTTGAAGGCCCAGCACCTTGGTTATCATTTTCATCATTGCATTTTATGTCCTCACATACAAGAGTGGATACCTATAATTGATCCCTGACTACATGGCTCTTATTGGTGTTTGAATTAAATGTATCCATTCACACTACATAGGGTCTTACTTGTACCTTGGTACCCACTTTCATCATTGGTGGGATATCTTGCATATGATGGTGATTTCCATCATTAATTATTGACCACATGGTTTCCCCCATGGTCAACATCAAATCATTATCATATTGTGGAAATTTGTGCTTGGTGATGTTAGTGTTTCAAACATAGTTGAAGACCATGCACATGTGTGGCTCCTTTCCAACATTGTTAGGAGCCTACATATTGGGTTGTAAGCCCTAGATATTGAGTTATTACATTTATATTTTATATTAGTGTTTTCCTTATTGGTCATCTAGACCTTTTAAAGGTCATCTAGATCCTTTAATTGTAATTTTACCCTTTATCTCCTATATATACCAAGGAGACCCACTTTTAGATATCATCTCATATTGTACATTTGTTATATTGTAAAATGAGGTTTCCCCCTTGAGCATGCTTCTCATTCATTCTCAATGCATGGATTTAATTTTCTTCTATTTTTATGTTATTTGGGTGTTTGGTGCATAACATTTGGTTTCAAAGCATACAATCCTTGGTTTCGGCTCCTTCAAACGAGTCATCTTGGTATTTTTTCTATAAAAAAAAAAATAGATAGTTTTAAACCATGAAATCCTCGAGAGCCTAAGAAGACATGGTGAAGTACCTACGATCAAAATTTTAGGCCTTGGTTCGTTATAAGTTCAAAGATATAGGTCGTGGAAATTAAGGTTTTTGACTAGTCCTAAAATTAGTCTCAAACAACTCATCTTGGTATTTTCTCTATAACATTGTTTATGTAATGTTTCAAATATCAAAAAAACTGGAACACTGATGAGACATAGTCAAGTACCAATGGTAAACATTTCAGATTCTATTTCTCTATATTTTCAAAAATATAGGCTATGGAAATTAGGATTTTTTACTAGTCCCAAAACTAGTCTCAAACAAGTGTTCTTGATAAAACATTCATATCTAAAGCTAGAAACATACAAAATGAGTACCACCAATTCCATTGGAAAGAAAACAGATCATAATATTTTTGGTCTAAATTTTAGAATTATATCTAAAAAATTGGACACGTTGTGGGTCATACAAGTTCACTCTCTTGAAAGAGACAAAACAACAAGTTTTGGGAAAGTTACCATAACTTTCTCTTGGCACATTAGAATTGGGTCAAACCTATGGCAATGCAGAGAAGAAATATCGGACTACTATAGACTGAAATTTTAGACTTAAAGGGACTGAAATTTTAGAGATACTTCTAGAGAAAGATCAATCGACAATATAGTCTATAAACCATGGATTTTAAAGGTATGTTAACTTGAAATTGACTTAACTTCTGATTGGAGGATCTATTTTTGGTGATTTAAAAATTGTGATAAAGAGAAAAAGAGAAATATTATTATTTTCTTACACGGAAAGGAGTTCTAGAAAAAATTATATACCTGTCAAACCTCTAGAGAACTCATACATGGCACCTGAAGAAAGTGAAGGCGTGGCATACCAAGTATCCCTATTAAGGAACCAATTTAATTAAATGGGTTGTATGGTGTTGTAAAAGGTTGATTTAGCACGTTCACAAGAAATCATTAAAAGGGAAATTGAAGATAAAATGGATGAAAATATGGAACAATTACAAAATTCCATGGAATCCATGCTCTTACGTATATGGTGAACCCAAGTGACATATGGTGAATATTTTAACACATTTGGAGATCACAAATATTGATCCCTAGAATCATGATTATTCATCTTTCCAAAATCTACATTGATCTGGATTGGATCATTATATTATTTGTCATCTATCTCAAGTAATGATTGCAAATGGAGACACCATAAATTGTTCAGGGAAGTGTCATAGAATTAATCTCACCATGGGGGAGTATTTATTGGATAGGCCAATTATTTTAATCCAAATGGGTGGTGTTGATGTTGTATTATGGGTCCAATGGTTACAATCATTGGGAACAATGGCTCTTAATTTTCAATAACTTTTCATGAGATTTCCCTCAGAAGGCAAGGGAATTAACTCAAAGGTATCCAAGGGAAATCCTCTAAAGTGATAATCTCTACCAGCATGAAAAAAATGCTAAATAAGGGACACCAAGGTTTATTTTCATAATTGTGCTCACTAGATGTTCAAACATATAGACCCTTTATTCCCGAGGATCTCCAAAAAGTTATCAACAATCATTCCAAGGTATTTGGAGAGATTCCTAAGGGTCTTCCACCTACTTAATACAATGACCATAGTATTCATTTGCAACCGGGAAGTGTACCATCTAACATTATGCCTTATATTTACCCATATGCACAAAATAGTGAGATTGAGTGTATGATTCAAGAAATGTTAGAGATTGGAATCATTCAACTTAGCCAAAGTGATTTATCTTAGCCAATGGTAATGGTTTACAAAAAGGAAGGTTCATGGTGTATGTGTCCAAATTGTAGAGAGTTCAACAACATGACCATTAAAGATCAGTTTCCTAATCCTATCATTAATGAATTATTAGATGAATTTCAAGGAGCAATTTTCTTTACAGAGTTGGACTTCGTTCTAGATATCATCAAATTAGAATGAGGTAAGAAGACATCCAACAATGTTTATAACACATGAAGTTCATTATGATTTTTGATGATATCATTTGGCCTGACTAATGCACCTTCGACATTTCAAATCCTGATGAATTCTATGTTCAAACCATTTCTCAAAAAAATTGTGCTAGTATTTTTTGATGATATACTAATCTACAAAAAATATTGGGAAGATCGTGTTGACATGATCTTAAAACTATTGGACGAGCAACAACTATATACAAATCCTTCGAAGTGTGCATTTGGGTTCAAGAAGTGGAATATTTGGGTCATATTATATCCCATGAAGGTGTTAAGGTGGAACCTAACAAAATTAAATCTATGATAGGATGGCCAATTCCCAAAACCTTGAAGAATCTTAGAGGATTCTTAGGAATAATAGGATATTTCTGCAAGTTTGTCAATAATTATCATCAAATAGTAGCACCTCTAACAACATTATTGAAAAAGGAGGCATTTACTTGGACTCAATAAGAAACTAAAGCTTTTGAAAAACTTTAGGAGGCTATGTGTATAAGTCTTTTCATGATCATACATTACTTCACAAAATCCTTTGTTGTAGAGTGTGATTCCTTATGGAATGGCATTGGTATGGTTTTAATGCAAGAAGGAAATTCCCTTTCCTTTGAAAGAAGTTGTCTTAAAGAAAAGAACTTACTCAACCCCATTTATGAAAAGGAAATGTTGGTCATACTACATGTAATTAAGAAATGGAACCCTTACCTAATAGAAAGACACTTCAAGGTAAAAAAAGATCATGATAGCTTGAAGTACTTCTTGGAACAACAATTATCTTTAGAAGCGAACAAAAATTAGTTACAAAGATGTTAGGTTATGACTTTGAAATTATCTATAAAAAAAAGAAAACAAAATGTGGTGGAAGATGCACTTTCAAGGAAAGAAGAAGATACAGAGAGTTTACTTTGTGTTGTTTTCATTCTATAATATAATTGGGTGGAATAAGCAAGGATAAAATGGAATAATGGTTGTACAACACACCATTCCATACTTCATAAAAAAATTCCACATTTATGGCAGTTTATGGATATCATCCTCCATCCATCACATCACCCTTGAGAGGAAAAGAGAAGGTTCAAGATGTGGAGGACCACATAGAGCACCAAGAATAGGTTATTCAACTATTTAAGGACAACTTGGATATATCCCAAAATAGGATGAACAAAAAGCAGATTGACATCACAATGAAAGGGAATTTGAAGTTGGGGATTGTGTATTTATAAAGCTACAACCATACAAACAGATGTCCCTCAAGCAACAAAAGGACAATAAATTAGCACCCAAGTACTATGGTCCCTATAAGGTGTTTCAAAGAATTGGAAGTATGGATTACAAATTGGAGTTTCCCCCATCTTCACGTGTACATCCACTCTTCCACGTTTCTTTCTTAAAGAAGGTAATTGACAGCAAGATCCAAGTTCAAACTATTTTACCATAGATTAATGAAGAAGGGAAAATCATACTAAAACCAAAAACAATCCTTGAAACATGGAAAAAGAAACTATGGAATCAAGCAACTAGTGATTACCTCATCAAGTGGAAGAACCTACTAATACAAAAGGTGACGTGGGAAGATGATTTCTTCATGCAGAAACATCCACAACTAACCAAGTATTGAGGGAAACACTTTATTGAAGTGGAGGGGCATGTTAATCCCTGGATATTGAGTTATTACATTTCTATTTTTATATTAGTGTTGTCCTTTAATGGTCAATTAGGCTCTTTAATGATCATCTAGACCCTTTAATTATAATTCTATCCTTTGTCTCCTATATATTCCAAGGAGACCGACTTTTAGAGATCATCTTGTATTTTGCATTTGTTATATTGTAAAAGGGCGTTGTTGTTGGAAATTCTTTTGTCATCGATGTCAAGGGAAGAGAATATGAAAGATAGGGGAAGACTCCATGAGTTGACGAGTTACTACACATCTACCCTATGTACATGAATTCAAAGAGAAACGAAATGTAAAAAGAGGAAGCGACCAAAATACGAGTTGATCCAGAAAGAAGAAGAAGAGAACGCCCCTATGTGATGACTATGCACTATCAAAATCTATGCAAGTATTCTTTATTTACCCTGAAGATGAAGTAATTGTGCGTAAATAAAAAAGATGGAACTCTGGTTGCACAGGTTTAAAGAAGAATGGTGACTAAACGAAATCGAGGAGGTAAAGAGATTTGTGTCAAAGTGATCATAGTTCGATGAAACTCGACAACATAGAGGAACCTTTGGAAAAAAATAAGTTCGGTAAGGGAACCAGAGTTGAAGTCTAAAGGTGTAGCAGAAAAAAATTTCAAAATGATATATCCCACATTTGTTGGGAAACACCAAGAAGGATTTATAATGAAAAACTAGTACTGCATTGTTTGAATAAAAATGGGCAAGTCACAGAACCTTGCGTGTGAAGTTAACTTTTGTCAAGATAATGATGGACTAAGAATAGGTTAAATATTGACCATTAATCTCTAGAGATCAACGATTAAGATCAAATATTTAGGTCTGATACTTGGTGGACCAACTCAACCATGTCAGCACCATGATAACAACCAGATCAACACCACATGTCCAGTCAGAATAGTGCCACATCAGAGGGAGTCCACGTCAGTGGCTTAAAAATCAATTTTGTAGATGCCACGTATAGTGACACATGTCAAGACACATATCAATTCCATGTCATCCAATACATGAAGAAGACATCCATGTGACAACCACCTCATCTACCACATCGACACAAGAGATCTCGAAAATCGACTAAGTATCAAGGCATCACAGAGTGGCGGAGAATCGGGGGTATGTGAAGAAATCAATGTGAACCCACAGACCCGCAATGAAGACCTTGAAAAATAAATAAGTGTCAAGAATCGGTCGGACAGACAAGGTCACATATATATAGATTTGGGGAGATGTTGTAGACCCACAGCCCACAATGAAATTTTGAGAATTGGATAAGTATCAAAAAGACTGAGTACCGAGAGATTTCAAAGAAATTGACTAAGTATCAAGAATAGATCGAATGGCCTAGGAGGTTGCCACGTGTCATAAATTAGACATCGCAGAGGGTGAGAGATCTAACGGCTCATAATGTCTCATAGACTCATGGTGAAATACTTGGAAAAGTTTCTAAGTATGGGTGCAAAGTGAGTGCGATAGAGTGTGAAGGTGCATTCTAAAGGCCGTGGAAGTATGAAAATATATACCTTAGACCCGTGGAGAAATGATTGGAAATGTGACTAAGTATAGGTGCAAAATGAGTACAGTGGAATGTGAAGGTGCATTCTGGAGGTCTCAGAGGTATGAAAAGATATGCCTTAGACCCGTGGTGAAACCATAAAGATAACATATCAACGACTGAGTCTAATCAAAGATTTGAATGGATGGTGGGTGTGAGCTAAAGGATTGAACTATGTGAGAACTAGATCAATGGTCTGGATTAATCTAAGGCCCAGATCAAATGGTTGTTGTGTGTTGTGGTTGCATGGTGTGTTCTTGAGGATAGAAAAGAGGTCTAGATCAGACGACAGTTGTGCGTTGTGGTTACATGTGGTCCCGATATGCTAAGAAGATCGACGGTCGAGATCAAATCAAGGATAGATTAGATGATTGTTGAATGGCAAGGGCATATTATGTGTTTTGGTGGAAAATTAAATATATCAATGGTTGAGATTGAATCTTAACATGATCTGATAGTTGATGAGTGTTAAGATGTATGATTTGTCCAATAAATAGATGGTGTGTGATAGAAGGAGATTGAGACCAGTTTTCATCGAAGTATTTTGATAGCCTGATTTGAAGGAAAGAAGAGGACTTGAAGTTGATATGTTAAGCATGATTTCCTTCTATATGTGGAAAAAATTGTGGAGGTAGGAATTGTATAAATAACGATGCCATGTTTGTTTTATGAATGTGTGAGAAGTGTGTGGGAAAAGTGGATTGTGAGAAGAGAAGCTTTGAATATTTGAGTTCTGAGGATGCTAGAAAATAAAAATAAGACAAAGTAAGGGTGGCAGGGTGGTGATAGGGAGAGGATCGGTGTCTTCATATTTTTGACAGGTTGGTGCCTGGTAGATTGGTGTCTGCAAACTGTGAGTAGGTGCTTACAGTGAGGATTGGTGTCCTCAACATGATAACAGGTGGGTGCATGTCAAATCAAGTTGTAAGTGGGTGCTTACTGCAGGGATCGGTGTTCCTCATAGGTTGGAGTCTGTAAAGAATGTAATTCTTGTTTAATTTAAGAAAAAAATGTCATGGTTTTCTCCCCTATTGGGTTTCCATGTAAAATAATCTATGATCTATGCATTGTGGCTTTGTGTTGATATATGTTGACATGGTTAATTCTCTACATTGCTTATGATTGATTATATGATGACTAATTAAATGGTAACAAGAAAAAGTGGTTAAAAAATGTTCAATATTGATTCACCCCCCCCCCTTAGTATTGATGTATATTCCAATAGTTCCCCCCTAGTAGAGGCTTCTCATTGGTTATTCTCTCTCATTATGAAGGCATGGAATTACGTCTCTTTCTCTTTTTATGCTATTTAGGTGTTTGGTGCATAAGATGGGATTATCTCTAGAGATCTATTTACGTGTCATGTCCCTTCCACCATTATAGATCTCCTCTAATCTAGTTATGTTCCCCCACCAGGTGGCATTGTTCCATCACATATCCTAAATAGAAGCAACATTCATTTTTAGATGTATCGTGACCTAGCTTCATATGTACCAATGTCCACAAACATTGTACTATATTATACTTTACTTCACTATTACATGAGCATGGGTGTGTATATTGTCACCTTTTATTTGTTTTCTGAGTGGTCTTCGTTCTCTCTCCAACATGGGTTGTCCTCATTTCACCCTCTCCTAATACATTTTATAGAAAAAAATGTGATGTATTTTATCTATACAATGCTTTCCTAACCTCACACATTAAAGGACATCTATTATCATACCACTCCCATATGCTTGTGACACTTAAATGTTTTTTTTTAACCCATCACAATTCACTTCCAAATACAATTTATGAGCTCAAAAACATTGGAGGTGTTGAGCTCCCAACGTATGATGGTATGGGTCCTCATTTTCCTTAGGACTAAGTTTCACTTTGCGTTTCTAGCCTTTGTATTATGGTTCACATCTTTTTTTTCTTTTTTAAATGTTTTCTCAAGGAAGGTTATAGTAGGTGTAATTTTCAAAAAGGCTCTAATGCAGCCTTCATTCCCTAAAGGTACTTTTTCTATCCAAGGATTCATCCAAGAAGTTCTTATAATTTTCTAATCATGT
>ML781034.1:1299161-1347164 GCA_009831015.1 Picea engelmannii | reverse complement strand
GCTTTCAAAAACACAGACGAAACAATTTACCAAAGATATTGCAAGGAGAGTCAAAACCCACGCCTCCTTCATAAGAAGATAGACCTAGAGGATCTGAGCCAAGTTTCTCTGATAAGCACAAAGTTGAGGAAGTCCCAAAAATCCCAGAAGTGTTATTTCACGAAATAAGAGCATCACTATCGATTCAAAGCCTTCATGAATCTGGGAAAAGTTGTTCCTCATTCAACACCATCTACTCATGTTCGCACCCCGAATACAACAGGACAAGGTCCTTCCACATAAATTATTTATCATATTACATCATTAACCCCTTTATAGACCATCTTCGGAAATCCTAGTTCTGAACTCACTTTTGTAGGTGATGTTACTCCCATCTTTTCTGAAGAGATGCCTCCCTCAAATTTCTTTTTCAACAAGAAACGAAAAGCTATTGTGAAAAGAGAATCTCACCAAAAGGATGGAGTTGTCACTAAAAGGAAAATATTGGTGTATGATGGGAAAGACCATGATGGTCTTGAGTTTGCGAAATAAGTTGTAGGTTCACTAGGGGATTTTTCCACTGTGAATCAATGGTCAGTGGAAAATTTAACCGAAAAACTGCGATGGAAATGCCTCTTGGTAGAGCAACTGCAGAATGAGATATATAGTACAAAACAGATTGTTAGAAGCATGATGAACCAGGACATTGAACAAATCAGGGCTAGTCATCAACATAAAATTAAGCAGTTATGGGATAAACTCGAGCTACTCTACCAGAGTTCACAGACCAACCAAGCTTTGATCACTCAGAATGACGATTTGATTGAGAAACTGCACACTAGATTGACCCTAACAAAAAACACATCGATAGACATTTTGGCCTTCAAAACACAAGCATCAGAAATCAATGAGAGTCTGGAAGTTTCCCAACAAGAAATCTATCAAAAAGTAGATGTTATTCAGAAATGCTATCAGGCAGTAGAACTTTCTCTAAAAAACAATTATGTCAATGAAAAAGAGGCCCACGCTGCCTGGTCTAAGTTTCAAGAGGTTCTCATATGGAAGAAGAAATATAATGTCCCTGGTCTTACCGTTCTCTCTCATTCTAAACAAGTAAGAGGCAAAATGGCCCTAAAAGCCTGGGAAACAAATCTGGAAGAAGGCAAGAAACTTTCCATAGATGTAAAAGAGGCTTGTCTAGAGGCATTATCTTCAATAAATAAAAATATGATTGAGTTCGAAGGAAATAATATCTCTGAGGAATTGGGGAAGATTGAGATAGAAATGAACCAACAAATCTCCAAAAGAACAAGGAAAATACTCAGGAAGCCATCCAAGAGATGAGTCAAATTGATTTACTTAAAATCAATGAATGGTTGGTTAATCCAAGTTCACAATTTCAGGTCACAATCTAAGAAGTGAACAAGATCCAGGAGAAGTTTCCCCAAATACAGAAGAAGACATTTTCCTTTGAATTAAATGAAAGGATTGAGCCTTCAATATTTGTGGTAGCATTGATGGACAGATGCACCCAATGCATTAAACATGGAAAAGTGAGTGTAGTTGGGAGAAAATGAAAAAAAAAAAAACATACACAATGTCAACTTTCTCCACCCACTTTACCTTTCACCCTCCAACCGTCACTTACCTCGTCTATCCCTACCACCCGCATTCTTGCATCCACTCATCCCACCTCCTTATTAGAAACTTGTTCCCCCATCATCCTTTTCATGAACAATTACTCTTCCCTATAATCGTTAGCCATCCCATAACAAGCCAACGTTGATCTACTCATCTAGTTATCCTCCCCGTGTCTTCAACTACAATTCTTTATCCCAGTGGACACATCCAAAGGGACAGATGGCAACATGATCAAATGTCATGGACACTAAGCCAAATGATTGTGGTGGACTTAATAGACATGTGTATTTGTCTTGAATATCAAAGGAAAACGATGCATCTACAATCAGACAAAGAGACAGAGGAAGCATCAACAAAAGTCAACAATATTTGCATGTTGTTATTTTATTCGGATGTATTCTATTTTTAGTCATATATTGTGGGAAGTCCAACGGTTTTCAATTGTGACAAATTTTGTATAAATAGATATATTTTAGATATATTCGAGGTTGTTTCTTGCCGAATGTAAAAGAGAAACTCTTTTGAGTATTAATACAAGTGCAGACATAGATTCTAAGTTTCGTTCAATTTGAGTTATGTGTTTCCTCTGTGTTTCCATTTCTCTGAATTTATTTATGCAATTCTTGAAGAGTGAATTATTGCAATTTAGTACTACATCCACTGTGATCATAATATATCAGCGGTTCATTCAGTAACAACTTTTCCTCTATTATTACCATGAGTAAAAAAATACTTGTGATCTGTGTGAATTACTGCATTTTTATCTCCTGTTCAAGGGTGCATCTTCTACTATTCTTCTATTGTAAACAAGGTGAGACTTATCTGTAATTGATACCTAACTTTGTTTTAATAGTTTCATAAATATTTCTACAAAATTTGACATTATAATTGTGACTTGGATAAAGAGATACAACCTATGTATTGTCTTATCATTAATTTCATTTAAAGATTATTTCTCAGAAAATTGAAGGTAGAAAAAATCACTCACAAAAGCACTTCTTTTAAAACCTTTGATGCCTGACATTATTCTTTGAGCCTTAGAATCAATCTTAGGAACAAAACTACCTACATTGGGTATTTACCTGGTGAACCGACTTGACGTCTCTTCATTAATTATTCATTAACTATTATAATGTATTTATATTTATTATTATATATTATGTTCATAACAACCTCTACCCCAATGCACCAATGATCTGACCAATATGCCAATGGATCATATTTTTTAAGCTCACAAAATGAACATGTATTAAATGTTGCAATGCGCCAACTTAGAATATAGTGGATCAGGTGGGGTTCGACCCCTTGACCTCCACTATATAAACAAAGTGCTTTTTCCATTGCACTACGGTGTTAATTTGGGCCAAGAACTCAGAGCAAGTTCATTTTGACATCAATTTGTGTGCCAAGAACTTGAAGCGAGTTCATTTTGACATCAATTTGTGTGCCAAGGAAACTCTACAAGTTTGGTTTTTGATGCTATATTTGTGCCAATGGGAATTTTTGAGAAAGATATAGAGTGTTTACAATAAAAAGTTTCAGTTTTCTGAGGTGGAGATGATTTTGACAGTCACATCTGAGTTTGAGCAGTAGATAAGAAGCTCATGCTAAAAACACAAGTTAGATTCATTATTGTATCAAGCATTTTGAGCATTAATCCAATGGTCTCTCATTTGGAAGCTGACACAAAGACGTAGCCCAAGATGGGTGAACTCCATTATCAACTTGTGTAATATGCCTTGTTATTGTTGTTTCTATTTTTCTCAATTTCAACATCTTTTATTTATGCAAGTTAGTTATCAGTTATTTAATTTTGGATAAGTAAGCATATTCACATGATATTTTCAAATAGTAAATGACGATCAAAATTCTCGAATCAAGTTGGATGTTGATGTACGTTTAAAAATTAAATTAACATATAAGGATTTTTGGATCAAGGGGAGTCAAAGAGGATGAACCATCATGTTCAACAATCATTATATACAATTCCATTCATCAATACACAATCAATACATACATAAACAATGATTAATTGCTAAGTAGACATAACATAAGTAGTCGCGCAATAGATAAACGATGGATTCATGCACATTATAACAAAATTTAGGAGCCCAAATAACCTTCTTCTATATTATCATCATCTCATCTAAGTGTTACAACAATCAAAACTCTCATACAATAGCTTATGCAACATTGTTTATCCCCATATACCCGTTACAAAATTTTAATCTTCTGCACAAGCACAATGCCATTCGAAACCCATTTTCAATAGATATTACATGATAGACTCAATAATAATCATCATACTATCAACAATGGTAAGAACATCATAAGAGTGTAACCCTTTCCCATTACATAACTCCAGATTTATATTGTTTCCTTGGTCGCTTCTTGGCTTCTTGATTCCGCTATTTTTTCTGACTTCTTCCTTGCATGCCCTCAAGTTCTTTGGATTTTCTTCTACTTGTCCAGATTGTGCATGATGCTTTTTTAATGTTGTTAGATTGTCAGTTGGATTTTGCTTGTTTAACTATTTTCCACCGCTTCTGATATTTCAATTCCATATTGTGCTTTCCCCAAAACTTTGGTCTTTCCGCAAAAATGGTGATCCCTAAAAAATGAAGGGCCCAACAAGCCTCGACCAAAATCTTTGACTCATACCGAGTCAACCTTCTGCTTCTCTACTATGGTCTCCCTCAAACAGAGGGTTGAACTTTGGTACAATGGCGAGGGCATGCTGGTGGAAATTGTCATAATGCTCCACATGATCCTACCATTTCCTTGCCAATATTGAGGCTCCTGTAATAAATTCTTGAGAAATGGTCATATTGGGATCCTCTGGCTTATTAGCCAAGAGAGTAGTCCATTCTGTGTCGACAATGGAATCGAGTTACTGCATCTGGATATATTTGGATTGCAATAGGTCAAAAGTTTCGAAGCTCTTTCTTAGCATCCCTTGTAGACTCATCCATAGCATCTAGTTGTTCATCTTCGACCTGGATCTCTACAAAATTAGTTTCCTACTCAACATAGTCAGTAAGGGCCCAGGCTTTCACGTGCATCCTATTGAGTTGTGTATGTAATTCTTTGATTGGTTGACTGTGTCATTTTAGTAAGTCGACCCAATCATTAAACTTGTCAAAGAGCCGATGAGATTCATAAACATGTTCATGAAGAGAGGACCTGACCTGATTGGCCTCCACAACTGGTCATGTAATATTCTGCATGATCTCTTTGGGTTGCTCCTTTTCTTTCAAATTGATTGCAAATAACTCTTGTTTCGGGGTGTCGGTATTTGTTGTCAGTTGTGACCAAGAATTAACAATGAGTGTTGAGTATCCTAACCAACTAGAATACAAAAAAAACCATTTGTTGGTGCAAGATTGAGACCAGGGTTCTCGAATTTTACCAACAAAGGTGCCTCTATAGTCTAACAATGCTGAAATATTCAATCTTCTGCAAGGGAAGGAGGTCTCACACAAAGAATAACCGAGACTTAAGTGGTGAAGGGAGTCAAAGAGGATGGACCATCATGTTCAATATGACCATATATAATTCAATTCATCAATACACAATCAACACATACATACAAAATGATTAATTGCTAAGTAGACATAACAAAAGCAATCGCTCAACAAAGAAACTATGGATTCATGCACATTATAACAAAATTTTAGAACCCAGATAACCTTCTTCTATATTATCATTATCTCATATTGGTGTTAAAACAATTACAACTCTCATACAATAACTTATGCATCACATTCTATCCCCATATACCCATTACAAACTCTTAAGCATCTACGCAAGCACAATGCCATTCAAAACCCCTTTTCAATAGATCTTACAAGATAGACTCAATAATAATAATCATACTTTTAACAATGGTCAGAACATCGTAAGAGTGTAACCCTTTCCCATTACATAACTCCATATTTATATTGTTTCGTTGGCTGCTTCTTGGCTTCTTGATTCCGATGTCTTTTTTGGCTTCTTCCTTGCATGTGCTCGAGCTCTTTGGATTTTCCACTATTCGTCCAACTGGTGCATGATGATTTTTCACTGTTGTTAGACTATCAGTTGGATTTTTGCTCGTCTAATTGTTTTCCACCGCTTCTGATATTTTGCTAACATATCGTGCTTTCCCGCAAAAATTTGGTATTTTCACAAAAAATGGGGATCCCTAAAAAAAGAAGAGCCCAAAAATGTCCAATTCCTTTGTGTTGAGGAAAATAATGAATACGAGTCAGTTTTCCCATATGGGGTGAGAACATAGGATAACATGGCACCCCCCATGTGGACAATGAGTACACCTCTAACCTTCATTTTGAATCATGGAAATTTCGTGTGGGGGATCTAGGTGGGTACATTATTTCATAGCTAGTTCATATCGAATGAAGGGTACACATGGAGGTAATTATACTTGGTTAATGAGGACACTAATGACCATGAAGAAGAGAGATACATATAGGCTTGGTATATGAGCTATAGGATTACTACTGTGTATAATCAATTCCCCACTCAACCCCACATCCTCACAAATCAATTACCTCAATTATGAATGGGGAAATTGGTCTCAACACTTATTCATATTGGGAGGCTTTGCACTTCTTGGATTGAATTTGGAAAAGTTAGTGCAATTGATAGATGGGGGAACCAATATTTTCTAGTTACCTCATATGATTTTTATGTCAATTTTATGGTGTACGATTCCATTGTTTATGCTAGGTTGTTGGTTTTTTATTTTCACTCTCAATTATGATTCGACCCATCAAAAAATGAACTTGGATTTTGGGGGTGTTGTGGGGACTCTAGATGTGTCAAAATTGTCTCCATATTCAACTTGATTGTGGTTTGTGTTATACACCTTAACCTAGATAGTTAGTTACATTATCATCCTCAACAGTAACATGCCACGGGGTAAGGCAAGGCAAGGGAAGGGCCTCAACCTAGAATCTGATGAGCTAGGCTAGGGAGATAACAATCATACCAAGGTCAAGGATAAAAGGATGGGAAAACATAAGGCTCCTATGACTCGGGCCTAATAGGAAGCAAATAAATCTGAGAGGTTATTCTATATAAACTCCACTCTAGTTGCTCACAAATGTATTGATGACTATGAATAAATCATCAACAAAAGAAAAGAGGCCATTTTCAAGAAAGAAATTAAGGAGGAGCTAGCGGGATGGGTGGAGGACCATGTTTATTCAAGAACCTAGGACACCAACTTATACAGAACAACTGAGATACTATCGATAGTCAAGGCTCTATTGGATCAGGTAATTGAGGATATAATATTCCATTATTGTTCCTGATATTTATTTTGGGTTCACAGAACAATGTCAAGCATCCAAATTTAATAGTATTTGTGTTTAGAGTGCTTTTCTACCTTCATCTTAGAATGAAACTTCAATAATTTAATGATTTAGAAATGTAGAGGCAATATCTTTTCCTTTGATTTTTTATCAATAATCAAGAGATGAAAAGTAGAATTATAGCAAACAAAATTGACAAACAAAGCAAGGTATCCAATGATGATAAATCTTGCCTTATTTGTAATAGAAGAAACATGAAATGTATGTCCAAAAGATGTATTAAGATGAGAACATCTATAGAGATACAGGTCTTGTTTTACTTACAGTAAAACAGAGGAAAAACTATACCTCAATAAACATCTAATTAAGTGAACCATAGTAGATGTATTACTAAATTGCAGTCATTCATTCCTTAAACACCATGGAGTGAAGATGATGAATTAAGATAAAGTAGCAACACGTAGAAACCACATAACTCATAGAAATGAGAAGTAAAATCTCTATCTTCCTGTAGGAATTTGTATTAAAAAGTCTCTCTTTACATTGGGTGAGAAAAATTCCCCATTATATCTCCAATGTGTTTATTTATACAATTTTTTTTGTAACCAAAATCGGTTAGACTTCCACACTTTTAGATCTTAAAATAGAAGAAAATATTTTAAACTAGCTAACTGAATATTACAAAATATTTGAACATCTGTCTTTTTTCTAGAAACTTCATTCCTCGCTAGCTTCCAATGCAAATTTAATAATGCAACTACGAACTTAGAGGGTTCCATATTAACATTCAATTCAAAGGTAAAAGCCTTTTTATGCACAAATGGTAAACTCTTTTGAACTTTTACAATAATCTTTTGAGTATTCTAATATTGTAAACTTTGCTTGACGAGGAGATCATTTAAAACCTACAAATTAACTTGATTGACTTGTAATATAGTATTTTGCATCCTTTCCCTGTTCCTCTTCAAATTTTCCTTTCTTTTATCAACCTCAATTGTCCCAATAAAAGAGTGAACATCACCAAGATCAATTTTTGTCATTTCTACATCCACAACTAATAGAGCATTTAGACAAGTAACTTTTGCTTCTTTAGCTAATATTTTTCTTTCTTTGAGACTATTTTCCAAAGATTTTAATTCCATTTCTCTTTTTAACTGTTCAATATATGAAAACAGAACAAGCTTTGGTATATTGAGAATTTTCTTCCAAACTATAAGTTATTGAAATTTGGATCTACCAGTGATAGATTCTTTCTCTTTGTCAGCAATAATTTGTAATGAATTATTAATGACATGATAATGCTTCTGGATAATTTCCAAATTTTCATATAAATTTTGTTGAGTTATCTGCAATCCCTCATTGATCTCCAAGACTTGTTTCTTAAAGGAAGAGATATCGATAACTATACTTTCAATTGTATTTATTTGGGCTTGCAATTGGATTATTAATGCATATTTTTGGGAAGAATTATTTTCCAACACCTGTTGCATTTGGAAACTTGTTCTCAGTTTCTCTTCTAGTTCCTTTATTTTATGATCATGACTTTGTCTCATCTGAGCTAGTTTAGAATTAACTCTTTCCCTAATAATGACCTCTATTTTTTTTCAGATCCTTTTGTAACTGGTAAATTAAAATATTTTTCTGGTCAAGCTACTCTCTTAACTTATCTACCAACCATAAATTAGTTGTTGCAAAATCTCCCATAGAATCTGTTACCTGTCTTGTGAATTCAGGGTCACTCTGTCCTTGTCCATCATATATCATTTTTTGCCTTTTAATAATTATTCCTCCTTTTTGCTGAATTTATCTTTGTACAATATCTTTCCTTTTCTTACTGAAGAATAAATTTGATGTAGGCATTTCTTCTGGTTCAATGGGTGTCAAATCTTCTACATTCACTACCTCTGAACCAAGTATCCCATAACTTGTTGCAAGAGGAGTTAAAGATGGGATGGCGGATGCAAGTACAATATATTCCCCTTGAGCAGTAATATCATTTACATGAGTTTCAGTGTTTGAATTCATCCGAGGAAAAATATGTCCATGCTTCATAAAAGTTCAAACATTGCCAATGTTTCTTGTAATGTCTTACCTGGTAGAGTTGATTATGTCACTGTTGTATCCTTGGATGATGTCTCTGGCATTTTTTTAACTTCCTTGGTTTTGACCTAAGGAAAATCATGTTTCTTGGGATTGGATGATGGCAACACTTCTGAAGTTGGATTACCATTATGAGTAAGACTTTGCTCTGCTTGTAAAATCTTTGGCAAACCATTCCTCCTGTGCTTTTGGAATTTAAGAAAATCTGATTGTTCTTTGTCAGGAAGATTCTGGAACCTGGATATAACTTCATCATATAACTTTGCTCCTCTAAAAATATCATCAAATGGAGAGTCTTCATGCAAGTACTTTTTCATGCCAAACTGAGCCAAATGATATTCAACCACCTTATGAGGGTCATGTCTTTTGAATTGAATAGAAGATAATGCAATATCTTCTAAGGTTGAAGCTTCAACCTTGGCATGTCCAAAATATAAAAATGAATATTCACCAACTTGTATGGGATAAATCGACCATACCCTCTTCTGTGTTGCCTTCAATTCTTTTGTTATGTCTACATAAACTATTTGGTATGCCACTTCCGTGCAAATGAGCCTATCTGGAAAAAAATTGGTAAAGCATGAGGAGATGAGAAACAAACATACACTCTTATATAAGAAAATCTCTCCTCGATATACTAGTCTGCATTTTTTCCTAAATTTACCATGATTTTCTTAGAGATATTGGGAGGAAGGTTGTCATATAGAGCCTCATGAATTGGATTGATAACATTATAGAAAATTTCATAAAAATGATCTTTTGCATTTTCCTCTCATAGTTTGGAATGATAGATATGTATTGGTTCGGAATTTTTTGGAGTCTAGCTCCAATTCATCAAAGGGAAAGCGGTTTTGTAACATATAGCATCCATAATATATGCTGACATATAAACATGAGGTGGTTCACCTTTATACCTATGACTTGTGTAAACCCCTATTTGTTTGACCAAGTTATTAGACAACAACTTTCCCCTATCAAAAGTAAAACCTTTTGTAACTTCATGAAAAATAGGGACCCAATCTACAGTGAAATGTGCAGTGTTTGTATTTCTATACAGTCTACACAACATCATGGCTATGTACATAATATGTGCATAAAAATAAGTTGTAGAATATATACCATGACTATCTTCTTTAAATTTGTTAGAACCAAAGGTGAGAAGAGTAGCAGTAAGAATGAAAGAGGGACATTTCTGGGTGGTTGGGTGGTGCAAGGAAGTTTAATTGGAAGAATATTTATTTCAGGGTGGAAGGGTGTGCAAGTTAGAGGATTGGTGTCCTCAATAGATCAACAGATTGGTGTTTGCAGAGTTTATGTTGGTGCTTACAATGAAGATTGGTGTCCTCAACAGATCAACAGGTTGGTGCATGTCAATTTGGTGCTTGAAAAACTGTAAGTGGGTGCTTACTTCAAGGATTGGTGTTCCTCATAGGTTGAAGCCTGTAAATAATGTAACTCTTAATTATTATAAGAGAAACTTTTCGTGGTTTTCTCCCTTATTGGGTTTTCATGTAAAATATTTGTGCATTGTTCCTTTGTGTTAATCTATGTTGATTTGTAATTATCTACATTACTTATGGTTAACTCTGTGATGATTAGTTAAAGTGGTAAAGGAGAAAACAATTGTTAAAATGTACCCAATATTGATTCACCCCCCTCTCAATATTGTTGAATATTCCAACAAAGACACCCTCCTCCTCCATGTGCATGTATTTTCAATATAAATTTTCCCATTGTCTTCCCTAATGAAGAAGAGTTCCTAAAGACCATAACTATCCTAAACGGTCCATAGGATGATCTCCATATTATCTCCCCTATTAACTCCCTTCCTAGGTTTTTTATTCCAACCATGGAACCCATTGTTTGTCCCCTCCTATGTAGATGTCTTTTGTGACCACCTCCACTATTTGCACAATTTCTACTCCCTCTTAGCCTAGGTATTTAAACCCTTTTTCTAGCTTCAACTAGGAGATTGATGTTGTACCTCCACTTTCAAGTGCCATAGAACCACTTTCTCCTACCATGTGTTGATGTACTCCTTCCTCTATAACCACAATATTCCATGAAATTATGAGCTTTTGAAAGCGATGACTCCTTTAGAGAGTCTTGATATCCACCTTGGTTTTCCCATTACCTTTATTTTTAGGCCTTACTACTCCACTATCATTCCCCTAGACTCCATTTCCTTTGGAAATATCCTCAATGCCTCTCTATTAGAACCACTTGCACTTGACAAGGATAATTTGGCCCACTATCCCAAATCAAATTCCAATGTGTTATCCACCTTGCATAATGTTGTTAAACAATTTAATTTTATAAACACATCCATAGATTTTGTAGCTAATAAAGGATTTGGCAATACTTTCTAACTTTGTTTTCTTAGATTCGAGACCCTGGACTAGATTTTATGGTACATTTTGAGTATTTTCTTATCCATCCTCACATTGGCCAGGTATATTCCTCAACTAGGATATAGGATTAGGATCTTCCTCTTTATCATTGTATCTAAAAATTTTGTGAACCAAATTTTCCCTAGGATGACCTCATTGAATGTTGATGTATTATCCCATATTTCTTCTCCACTTATGAACACATCCAATAATAGAGCCTTCCTATGCTGGGTTCCTTAGATTAGAACCACTTCACCATTTTGTACCCACTCGAAAAATTATTCATAGGACTGAGAGCATTTCTAGATTGATTTTTTTATTGTGATCCAAATTCCCCTTTCTCACATCTCTTTGGCCATTCCCATAAGGGATCCCACCCTCTTGCTTGGTTGTTTTCTTTTGCACAATTTTGTATCACTTGATTTCATAGTTTTCTTGCTAGTTTTGGTATTTTCCATGCCACATACATGCATACCTTCATCATTAGAGGGGAGACCTACACTTAGGTGTTCATTGATTGTGACCATTTTTTGCATTGGTTTCTTTCAACCATATGTTCCATTGTGCACCTTGGAACCCATTTGTTTGCAATGTGAATACTTGTCTCCTCTCTAAATCATAGTGATTATTTTCATTCTTTTGAAAAATCAACAAATACACAAAAATATAAAACCATCAAAATACAAAAAAAAACATGTCAAAAAATGAAAGGGGGAAAGAAACTCAATTATTCTTATGATCACCAAGTTTTTACTACAAGTCACATCTTCATGAGTTTGGGTGGATGTTGATGTCTCCCTTGTTTGGATCATTTGCATTGAGTCACAAAATCTTGTCCTTGTGTAGGTTACATTGGTCCTTGAGTCCCACCCATACCATCAATTTTTCCTTCTCGTCATGGCCCTTGAGTCCCACCCATGCCATCTAGTTGATTTGGTCATCGTGGTCCTTGAGTCCCACTCATTCCATTAGTATAGCTTCATATCCATGGTCTCATGTACCTCTTCAATGTTACTCTCTATCATTTCTCCACTTTGAATTTGGTAGAGTCATCTACTTTAGGGTTTATGCTCCATTCAAGCAATACGTTGTGTCTCATACCCACGCCTGGCCTCTTCCCATTGCATCAAGTTAAAAAAATTATCATCACAAAGTGTTATCCTTATCTTGTGTTAGTTTAAGGGGCTCATCATTGTCCCTTCTCTAAAGTATCTTCCCCTATTGACCACAACAAATTTCATCGTGAGATCGATTTGAAGGCCCAGCACCTTGGTTATCATTTTCATCATTGCATTTTATGTCCTCACATACAAGAGTGGATACCTATAATTGATCCCTGACTACATGGCTCTTATTGGTGTTTGAATTAAATGTATCCATTCACACTACATAGGGTCTTACTTGTACCTTGGTACCCACTTTCATCATTGGTGGGATATCTTGCATATGATGGTGATTTCCATCATTAATTATTGACCACATGGTTTCCCCCATGGTCAACATCAAATCATTATCATATTGTGGAAATTTGTGCTTGGTGATGTTAGTGTTTCAAACATAGTTGAAGACCATGCACATGTGTGGCTCCTTTCCAACATTGTTAGGAGCCTACATATTGGGTTGTAAGCCCTAGATATTGAGTTATTACATTTATATTTTATATTAGTGTTTTCCTTATTGGTCATCTAGACCTTTTAAAGGTCATCTAGATCCTTTAATTGTAATTTTACCCTTTATCTCCTATATATACCAAGGAGACCCACTTTTAGATATCATCTCATATTGTACATTTGTTATATTGTAAAATGAGGTTTCCCCCTTGAGCATGCTTCTCATTCATTCTCAATGCATGGATTTAATTTTCTTCTATTTTTATGTTATTTGGGTGTTTGGTGCATAACATTTGGTTTCAAAGCATACAATCCTTGGTTTCGGCTCCTTCAAACGAGTCATCTTGGTATTTTTTCTATAAAAAAAAAAATAGATAGTTTTAAACCATGAAATCCTCGAGAGCCTAAGAAGACATGGTGAAGTACCTACGATCAAAATTTTAGGCCTTGGTTCGTTATAAGTTCAAAGATATAGGTCGTGGAAATTAAGGTTTTTGACTAGTCCTAAAATTAGTCTCAAACAACTCATCTTGGTATTTTCTCTATAACATTGTTTATGTAATGTTTCAAATATCAAAAAAACTGGAACACTGATGAGACATAGTCAAGTACCAATGGTAAACATTTCAGATTCTATTTCTCTATATTTTCAAAAATATAGGCTATGGAAATTAGGATTTTTTACTAGTCCCAAAACTAGTCTCAAACAAGTGTTCTTGATAAAACATTCATATCTAAAGCTAGAAACATACAAAATGAGTACCACCAATTCCATTGGAAAGAAAACAGATCATAATATTTTTGGTCTAAATTTTAGAATTATATCTAAAAAATTGGACACGTTGTGGGTCATACAAGTTCACTCTCTTGAAAGAGACAAAACAACAAGTTTTGGGAAAGTTACCATAACTTTCTCTTGGCACATTAGAATTGGGTCAAACCTATGGCAATGCAGAGAAGAAATATCGGACTACTATAGACTGAAATTTTAGACTTAAAGGGACTGAAATTTTAGAGATACTTCTAGAGAAAGATCAATCGACAATATAGTCTATAAACCATGGATTTTAAAGGTATGTTAACTTGAAATTGACTTAACTTCTGATTGGAGGATCTATTTTTGGTGATTTAAAAATTGTGATAAAGAGAAAAAGAGAAATATTATTATTTTCTTACACGGAAAGGAGTTCTAGAAAAAATTATATACCTGTCAAACCTCTAGAGAACTCATACATGGCACCTGAAGAAAGTGAAGGCGTGGCATACCAAGTATCCCTATTAAGGAACCAATTTAATTAAATGGGTTGTATGGTGTTGTAAAAGGTTGATTTAGCACGTTCACAAGAAATCATTAAAAGGGAAATTGAAGATAAAATGGATGAAAATATGGAACAATTACAAAATTCCATGGAATCCATGCTCTTACGTATATGGTGAACCCAAGTGACATATGGTGAATATTTTAACACATTTGGAGATCACAAATATTGATCCCTAGAATCATGATTATTCATCTTTCCAAAATCTACATTGATCTGGATTGGATCATTATATTATTTGTCATCTATCTCAAGTAATGATTGCAAATGGAGACACCATAAATTGTTCAGGGAAGTGTCATAGAATTAATCTCACCATGGGGGAGTATTTATTGGATAGGCCAATTATTTTAATCCAAATGGGTGGTGTTGATGTTGTATTATGGGTCCAATGGTTACAATCATTGGGAACAATGGCTCTTAATTTTCAATAACTTTTCATGAGATTTCCCTCAGAAGGCAAGGGAATTAACTCAAAGGTATCCAAGGGAAATCCTCTAAAGTGATAATCTCTACCAGCATGAAAAAAATGCTAAATAAGGGACACCAAGGTTTATTTTCATAATTGTGCTCACTAGATGTTCAAACATATAGACCCTTTATTCCCGAGGATCTCCAAAAAGTTATCAACAATCATTCCAAGGTATTTGGAGAGATTCCTAAGGGTCTTCCACCTACTTAATACAATGACCATAGTATTCATTTGCAACCGGGAAGTGTACCATCTAACATTATGCCTTATATTTACCCATATGCACAAAATAGTGAGATTGAGTGTATGATTCAAGAAATGTTAGAGATTGGAATCATTCAACTTAGCCAAAGTGATTTATCTTAGCCAATGGTAATGGTTTACAAAAAGGAAGGTTCATGGTGTATGTGTCCAAATTGTAGAGAGTTCAACAACATGACCATTAAAGATCAGTTTCCTAATCCTATCATTAATGAATTATTAGATGAATTTCAAGGAGCAATTTTCTTTACAGAGTTGGACTTCGTTCTAGATATCATCAAATTAGAATGAGGTAAGAAGACATCCAACAATGTTTATAACACATGAAGTTCATTATGATTTTTGATGATATCATTTGGCCTGACTAATGCACCTTCGACATTTCAAATCCTGATGAATTCTATGTTCAAACCATTTCTCAAAAAAATTGTGCTAGTATTTTTTGATGATATACTAATCTACAAAAAATATTGGGAAGATCGTGTTGACATGATCTTAAAACTATTGGACGAGCAACAACTATATACAAATCCTTCGAAGTGTGCATTTGGGTTCAAGAAGTGGAATATTTGGGTCATATTATATCCCATGAAGGTGTTAAGGTGGAACCTAACAAAATTAAATCTATGATAGGATGGCCAATTCCCAAAACCTTGAAGAATCTTAGAGGATTCTTAGGAATAATAGGATATTTCTGCAAGTTTGTCAATAATTATCATCAAATAGTAGCACCTCTAACAACATTATTGAAAAAGGAGGCATTTACTTGGACTCAATAAGAAACTAAAGCTTTTGAAAAACTTTAGGAGGCTATGTGTATAAGTCTTTTCATGATCATACATTACTTCACAAAATCCTTTGTTGTAGAGTGTGATTCCTTATGGAATGGCATTGGTATGGTTTTAATGCAAGAAGGAAATTCCCTTTCCTTTGAAAGAAGTTGTCTTAAAGAAAAGAACTTACTCAACCCCATTTATGAAAAGGAAATGTTGGTCATACTACATGTAATTAAGAAATGGAACCCTTACCTAATAGAAAGACACTTCAAGGTAAAAAAAGATCATGATAGCTTGAAGTACTTCTTGGAACAACAATTATCTTTAGAAGCGAACAAAAATTAGTTACAAAGATGTTAGGTTATGACTTTGAAATTATCTATAAAAAAAAGAAAACAAAATGTGGTGGAAGATGCACTTTCAAGGAAAGAAGAAGATACAGAGAGTTTACTTTGTGTTGTTTTCATTCTATAATATAATTGGGTGGAATAAGCAAGGATAAAATGGAATAATGGTTGTACAACACACCATTCCATACTTCATAAAAAAATTCCACATTTATGGCAGTTTATGGATATCATCCTCCATCCATCACATCACCCTTGAGAGGAAAAGAGAAGGTTCAAGATGTGGAGGACCACATAGAGCACCAAGAATAGGTTATTCAACTATTTAAGGACAACTTGGATATATCCCAAAATAGGATGAACAAAAAGCAGATTGACATCACAATGAAAGGGAATTTGAAGTTGGGGATTGTGTATTTATAAAGCTACAACCATACAAACAGATGTCCCTCAAGCAACAAAAGGACAATAAATTAGCACCCAAGTACTATGGTCCCTATAAGGTGTTTCAAAGAATTGGAAGTATGGATTACAAATTGGAGTTTCCCCCATCTTCACGTGTACATCCACTCTTCCACGTTTCTTTCTTAAAGAAGGTAATTGACAGCAAGATCCAAGTTCAAACTATTTTACCATAGATTAATGAAGAAGGGAAAATCATACTAAAACCAAAAACAATCCTTGAAACATGGAAAAAGAAACTATGGAATCAAGCAACTAGTGATTACCTCATCAAGTGGAAGAACCTACTAATACAAAAGGTGACGTGGGAAGATGATTTCTTCATGCAGAAACATCCACAACTAACCAAGTATTGAGGGAAACACTTTATTGAAGTGGAGGGGCATGTTAATCCCTGGATATTGAGTTATTACATTTCTATTTTTATATTAGTGTTGTCCTTTAATGGTCAATTAGGCTCTTTAATGATCATCTAGACCCTTTAATTATAATTCTATCCTTTGTCTCCTATATATTCCAAGGAGACCGACTTTTAGAGATCATCTTGTATTTTGCATTTGTTATATTGTAAAAGGGCGTTGTTGTTGGAAATTCTTTTGTCATCGATGTCAAGGGAAGAGAATATGAAAGATAGGGGAAGACTCCATGAGTTGACGAGTTACTACACATCTACCCTATGTACATGAATTCAAAGAGAAACGAAATGTAAAAAGAGGAAGCGACCAAAATACGAGTTGATCCAGAAAGAAGAAGAAGAGAACGCCCCTATGTGATGACTATGCACTATCAAAATCTATGCAAGTATTCTTTATTTACCCTGAAGATGAAGTAATTGTGCGTAAATAAAAAAGATGGAACTCTGGTTGCACAGGTTTAAAGAAGAATGGTGACTAAACGAAATCGAGGAGGTAAAGAGATTTGTGTCAAAGTGATCATAGTTCGATGAAACTCGACAACATAGAGGAACCTTTGGAAAAAAATAAGTTCGGTAAGGGAACCAGAGTTGAAGTCTAAAGGTGTAGCAGAAAAAAATTTCAAAATGATATATCCCACATTTGTTGGGAAACACCAAGAAGGATTTATAATGAAAAACTAGTACTGCATTGTTTGAATAAAAATGGGCAAGTCACAGAACCTTGCGTGTGAAGTTAACTTTTGTCAAGATAATGATGGACTAAGAATAGGTTAAATATTGACCATTAATCTCTAGAGATCAACGATTAAGATCAAATATTTAGGTCTGATACTTGGTGGACCAACTCAACCATGTCAGCACCATGATAACAACCAGATCAACACCACATGTCCAGTCAGAATAGTGCCACATCAGAGGGAGTCCACGTCAGTGGCTTAAAAATCAATTTTGTAGATGCCACGTATAGTGACACATGTCAAGACACATATCAATTCCATGTCATCCAATACATGAAGAAGACATCCATGTGACAACCACCTCATCTACCACATCGACACAAGAGATCTCGAAAATCGACTAAGTATCAAGGCATCACAGAGTGGCGGAGAATCGGGGGTATGTGAAGAAATCAATGTGAACCCACAGACCCGCAATGAAGACCTTGAAAAATAAATAAGTGTCAAGAATCGGTCGGACAGACAAGGTCACATATATATAGATTTGGGGAGATGTTGTAGACCCACAGCCCACAATGAAATTTTGAGAATTGGATAAGTATCAAAAAGACTGAGTACCGAGAGATTTCAAAGAAATTGACTAAGTATCAAGAATAGATCGAATGGCCTAGGAGGTTGCCACGTGTCATAAATTAGACATCGCAGAGGGTGAGAGATCTAACGGCTCATAATGTCTCATAGACTCATGGTGAAATACTTGGAAAAGTTTCTAAGTATGGGTGCAAAGTGAGTGCGATAGAGTGTGAAGGTGCATTCTAAAGGCCGTGGAAGTATGAAAATATATACCTTAGACCCGTGGAGAAATGATTGGAAATGTGACTAAGTATAGGTGCAAAATGAGTACAGTGGAATGTGAAGGTGCATTCTGGAGGTCTCAGAGGTATGAAAAGATATGCCTTAGACCCGTGGTGAAACCATAAAGATAACATATCAACGACTGAGTCTAATCAAAGATTTGAATGGATGGTGGGTGTGAGCTAAAGGATTGAACTATGTGAGAACTAGATCAATGGTCTGGATTAATCTAAGGCCCAGATCAAATGGTTGTTGTGTGTTGTGGTTGCATGGTGTGTTCTTGAGGATAGAAAAGAGGTCTAGATCAGACGACAGTTGTGCGTTGTGGTTACATGTGGTCCCGATATGCTAAGAAGATCGACGGTCGAGATCAAATCAAGGATAGATTAGATGATTGTTGAATGGCAAGGGCATATTATGTGTTTTGGTGGAAAATTAAATATATCAATGGTTGAGATTGAATCTTAACATGATCTGATAGTTGATGAGTGTTAAGATGTATGATTTGTCCAATAAATAGATGGTGTGTGATAGAAGGAGATTGAGACCAGTTTTCATCGAAGTATTTTGATAGCCTGATTTGAAGGAAAGAAGAGGACTTGAAGTTGATATGTTAAGCATGATTTCCTTCTATATGTGGAAAAAATTGTGGAGGTAGGAATTGTATAAATAACGATGCCATGTTTGTTTTATGAATGTGTGAGAAGTGTGTGGGAAAAGTGGATTGTGAGAAGAGAAGCTTTGAATATTTGAGTTCTGAGGATGCTAGAAAATAAAAATAAGACAAAGTAAGGGTGGCAGGGTGGTGATAGGGAGAGGATCGGTGTCTTCATATTTTTGACAGGTTGGTGCCTGGTAGATTGGTGTCTGCAAACTGTGAGTAGGTGCTTACAGTGAGGATTGGTGTCCTCAACATGATAACAGGTGGGTGCATGTCAAATCAAGTTGTAAGTGGGTGCTTACTGCAGGGATCGGTGTTCCTCATAGGTTGGAGTCTGTAAAGAATGTAATTCTTGTTTAATTTAAGAAAAAAATGTCATGGTTTTCTCCCCTATTGGGTTTCCATGTAAAATAATCTATGATCTATGCATTGTGGCTTTGTGTTGATATATGTTGACATGGTTAATTCTCTACATTGCTTATGATTGATTATATGATGACTAATTAAATGGTAACAAGAAAAAGTGGTTAAAAAATGTTCAATATTGATTCACCCCCCCCCCTTAGTATTGATGTATATTCCAATAGTTCCCCCCTAGTAGAGGCTTCTCATTGGTTATTCTCTCTCATTATGAAGGCATGGAATTACGTCTCTTTCTCTTTTTATGCTATTTAGGTGTTTGGTGCATAAGATGGGATTATCTCTAGAGATCTATTTACGTGTCATGTCCCTTCCACCATTATAGATCTCCTCTAATCTAGTTATGTTCCCCCACCAGGTGGCATTGTTCCATCACATATCCTAAATAGAAGCAACATTCATTTTTAGATGTATCGTGACCTAGCTTCATATGTACCAATGTCCACAAACATTGTACTATATTATACTTTACTTCACTATTACATGAGCATGGGTGTGTATATTGTCACCTTTTATTTGTTTTCTGAGTGGTCTTCGTTCTCTCTCCAACATGGGTTGTCCTCATTTCACCCTCTCCTAATACATTTTATAGAAAAAAATGTGATGTATTTTATCTATACAATGCTTTCCTAACCTCACACATTAAAGGACATCTATTATCATACCACTCCCATATGCTTGTGACACTTAAATGTTTTTTTTTAACCCATCACAATTCACTTCCAAATACAATTTATGAGCTCAAAAACATTGGAGGTGTTGAGCTCCCAACGTATGATGGTATGGGTCCTCATTTTCCTTAGGACTAAGTTTCACTTTGCGTTTCTAGCCTTTGTATTATGGTTCACATCTTTTTTTTCTTTTTTAAATGTTTTCTCAAGGAAGGTTATAGTAGGTGTAATTTTCAAAAAGGCTCTAATGCAGCCTTCATTCCCTAAAGGTACTTTTTCTATCCAAGGATTCATCCAAGAAGTTCTTATAATTTTCTAATCATGTACCTTTCTATCAAAGAATTTTTCAAAATGGTAGTTTGAATTACCATAGAAATGTATTGATGGATTAAACCTTTATGATGCTTCTATGCTAATAGAATCATGGGCTCTTTTCAAAAAATATTAATACACCTAGTTAGTAGAAATCTCTAAAATTCTCTAAAATCATGTAGAAATTTTGGTTTACTGCTTTTCTTACAAATTCAAAATTTTCAACTCAACCTTGAATTTTCTTGGATCTATTCCTTGTGATTTTTTATCCTTAGGGATAATTTAAATTGAAATATTAAAATACAACCACAAATACTATTATCTTCAATCAAATGCATAATGCAACCCAAGAAAATAAGCATTGAACAAGTGTATTTCAGTGCAAAAATGTTTCATCCCTTAGAGTACATTTCTCAAGCATATAACAGATTTGAAAATAACTATAACAACATATTATTACAACAATAAATATGTCCATTTAGTTTCTATATTTTTGCTAAAACACTTAACAAAAATTGCTCAATGTTACGTCAAATTTGCATGCATAACTAGCACTAGAAATTGTATTCAACCATGAAGATAACACAAGTTGAAATTTAAATATTCAAGTGCAAAAAGTTTGGATAGTGGGAAGACTTTACGTGTGTGTGTGTGTGTGTGAAATGAAGTACAATTACATACCATGACTTAGTACAAGCTATTACAAGTCATGATCTCCAAGCACTTGCTAAGGAAACCATAAGAAACCCTATCCACCAACTCCTCCTAACTAGGAATCTCTCCCAACCAAAGTTTTCACTCAACCAAATATCCACAATGAGCTAGCATACACACTATCAATTCATCCTTGGCACCTTCACTTGCATCACTCAATTGCACAAGATAACCCCCCTCTATATTCTCAACATCAAGCACTCCAAGTAGTACTAGGGTTTTGAAAGGCCATAAAATCCTAGTTGTCTTCTCTCACAAGAAATGCAATATCAAGTGCTCCCTTTTCTCCTCTAGGGTTTCTCCCAAACCATAGATTCTCTTTTATTCTTAGGAAAAAATCCTAACCCAAGCCTTCGCTTGAATCTACTCAACAACCCTAGCAATCAATACAATGATAGAAAATATGATGAAGAGACTAGTTCTCTCTAGCTCTCATATCTCTAACAAAAACATGTGATTACATGAGTAAACAAGATTAAATGAATGAAAATATGCTCTCCTCCCTTTATTTATATACTAAAGTGGACCTTGTCTACAACAACCAATCTAACTAAACAATAGATAGGTCCACATGTGAAGTTGTTCTACTCTAAGTAACGTATGTCAAGCTCTAAGGTATGCACGTACAACAAGCAAGTATCTCAAGGTAAGCACTCCATGATATGTGCTCAATGATCCTCCTCCAAAGGCCTCCAATGCTCCCTCCTAAGTCATGTGTGCCTTTGGTTCCACCACACCTACATGATCAATACTCAACCCAAGTGTCCTCAAGTCAATTATAAGCCTCCATGTGAGCAACCAAGTGGCCCCATGCTACCTATATCTCAACACCCTCCTCTAATATGACCAACATCCTCCTCCAAATGGGTCTTCCTCCATAGCAACCAAACAAACTCTCCAAATGTGCACCATGAAGATATTTTACATTCCACATAGGTTCCTAACGTCCAAAGGAATAATGTCACACAAGCATTAAGTCAAGATATATCAATTCATGAGTAAGATATCTCCAATATGTATGTCCATCATGATACAACCAAGGGTAATTATCACACCATTCACTTGACATCACGTGAAGCACCCTCAAGCATGGTGTAATAACTTTCAAAGTAATCCCAAAAGTTACCACTCCCTCTTAATGAGGAAAGTGTTTTCAGGAAACTACTAGTCTTCTCCCTTTACATCTTAACCAAAACTCCCATCTACAAATCTGAACCCGCTACAGTCTTAGTATCAATCACTTGCCCTTGGAAAGTAACTATCACCCAAACACCAATCTCCTCCATCAAGGTATGACACCTCACCTCCTCAAAACAACTAGAAGGCTCATGAATGGAGGTAGTGAATGTAATATGGTTAGCATATCCCATATGATGTATACTCATTGATCTTATTGCTCCTACATGCTCTTGTGCATATAAAATATTTAAGTAAGCCATATTGGATTCCTACATGCTAGAGTGGAGTGAGAGAATATCCATCATGAATATCTCCTCATCCACACTTGGTTACAATTCTTCTCTCACCTTTGAATCAAACTATAAAAAAACAACCTTATCATTCCTAATGTAGGATGTATTTCTGGATGAACACTGTGTACATGGTTTTCGAAATGTCTAACATTTCAATTGGACACTCCACCCATCATCAGGGACAACAAAAAGATAATAAGTAGGAAAGGAGTTCCTAGGTTTTGTATTTAAAGCTGAGAAAGTAATTGTTGAGTAAGAATTAGGTAAAGAAATAATCGAGTCAAACTGGTCGTTGAGATTAAAAATAATTAATTAAATGACTCAACATGGTTTATGAGATAAATTCAATGGTGGAGAAAAAACAAATACCAAACGATCAAGATAGTCGTTAAGAGAAAGTAAAAAGGAGGGGGGGGGGGATGAGTTAAGAATAATGTTGGTCATATCAAAGATAATGTGGTAGTTGTTATCTCCTCAAATAAATCAATTGGGATTTTTGTTTTAGGTGATAGGATGTCTTTTAAAAGGTACCTTTTTAAAAAATTTAAAAGCTCATTTCTCAAAGCTTTACGCATGTAATAAAGTTTAAATAAACATTTATTTAGTTTTTATTTGATCTAATTCAAATATAAGGTTTCGGTGGCTTAGGCGGACATTTCGATTGTTCATTAGCCACTGAAAGCCTTAGCTTTCGGAAGCTTAAACACAGGAATCCAGCACAATTTTAGCTACCGAAATCGCAGAAGCGAGGAAAGAGCCAGCACGTCCTATCACACATTTCAACTGTTGGGTTCAACGTTTTATGATTGCAATAAGCCGCCGAAAAGACTGGAGAACAAACCATTCACGACCGAAAGTTGATCCCTCTGTGATATAAGCGAATCCTTCAAAATCATTACATCATTAATCCATGTGCTTATGTACCCTCCATTTATTACAGTTATCCACCATCATTGTTGCAAATCATCAATTGTTTTGCTGCATCCCTTGTAATCAGTGCCACGTTCTAAAGCTCACCCCAATTTTCTCATTTCTATCACAGTCAAGCTGACTTTCGCTAATTCTACGCAGTGCAAATCTCCCCCGAAATCTGCTCCTTCGATCACAAGTGTGCGAAAACATTATGGAAAATGAAGAAAGGAACGTCAGCCCTGAGGAAAGAGCTCAATGACATTAGTTACCTGGAATCACACTCGAAGGTATGTCAAATGTTCAAAGATGCAGGGTGTTATAATTTTTGCAAAAAATTACAGAGTTCTCATCAGCAGGTGGTAGAGGCCTTTGCCATCAATTTCGATGGAAAGAAAGAAATCACAAGTCGGGATGAATTTGAGATAGATGAAGCCCTCATAGCTGAAGTGACAGAGCTTCCCATGACTGGAGAGAAATGGTTTAAAACTATTGTTACTAATAATGTGGAATTCAGGACTTATTTGAAACCAGAACACAGGGGTTTGATATGGAAGAAATATATTCATGTATCTTTCCTTGAAGAAAAATGGAAGCAGTTATTAAAAGCAATAATGGTTTATGTAACTTGTGAAGGGAGATACAACAGGGTGATGATTTACCATTTTAAACTTATAAATCATTTGATTGGTAGAAACCCACTCAATCTGCCCTATTTTCTCCACCGAATTTTATCCAAGATGGCTCATCAAGTCCAGACCAAGACCAATCAAGTTGCAGGTAGATTATACCACCATAGTCTGATCAAACTTTTGGTTTGTGAGTTGTTGCGAAGAAGAGGTAAAGAGTGGCATTACTTCTTACTCTGGAATGATTTCCAGACTGAGTTTCAGCCAGAGGGAAAAAAGATTCCTCCTTCAAAGAAGTCTTCCACTCCCAAAAGTGGAAAGAGGAGGAGGAGAGCTATCTCTCCAGCCCTAGTCAATCAACCATCTCCTTCCTCTATGCTTGGAAAAACTAAAAATAAATTAAATTCCAACAGTGAAGAAGAAAAGGCCAAAGAATCCCCAGTGAACAAAAACATCCTTAATCTTCCTTACACAGACTTGGAGGATGAAGAGCACCAGATTGAAATAGGGAACGAGGATTCGGTTACCACAGGGTGTGAAAATTTTGTTTTTGTGGATATATACACAACAAGTTATGAGAACCTTATGTCACCTACACCTCAAGAAGAACAAGAACCACAAATTGCAGATGCCTCATCTAGCAAACGAGTAAAGCAGAGTAAATCAAAAGAAATCAAGAAGATTAAGAAGAAGTTAGTCAAGAAAGAAGTGCTAGAAAGGGTAATAAAAACCAGGTATGAAACTCTGTCAAAGAAATTTGCAGAAAGCAACTCATCTTTGGAAAGATTATCCCATGAAAGCATAAAGGAGAAGAAAAAGAAGGACAAGATTGTAAAAAACTACAACAGCTTATGGAGAGTAGCTCAAGGTTTGAAGAAAAAGGTTAGGGCTTTGAGGAAACAAGCTATGTCTTCAAAACACCAGGCTCAGACATATGCTTCTCTTGAGACCCTTGCAGAGGTGGCAGTTCAATGCAATGAACCAGATACAGCCAGTAACCCTACAAATTTTGAGCAAGATGCAGAAGCCTAAAAGATCTGTCCTAAAGAATTTTTGAGCTAAGACAAAGGTATTTTTGAAATTTTGATAATCTCAGGTTTCAGTGGCTTAGGAAAACATATCGATTTTTCATTAGTCACCGAAAGCAGAACTTTCGGTAGCTAATCGGCCTGAATTCTATCTACTCTAGCTACCAAAAGCATTAATAAGGCATAAAGTTAATGTTTTTTCACAGGTCCAAGTTTTCCTTGTTCAAAAGCCTCGGAAATGGTTCCAATCGATGGAAGATAATTAATGACATCCTTATCAAGAGTTTGTTTTGGTTTTGGATATTCTCTACAAGACAGAAAAGTAAAACAACGATTAGCTATTTTCAAGGATATAAGACTGTTTGACTGTCAACAGGTGTCATGTTCGACTCCTCCTATATCATATGAGATCCAGCAGCCTCGGAAGGCTCACTACACCTGCCAAAGAATATAAAGAACATAAAGATCAATCGAGAATTTGAACTGACCTAGTTTATAGGATCTTTATCTACATTCTTGGGTCAGTTATTGATTTTCTATTTTGGGCAAAATTCAATCTAGTAATCTAAGATCTGGAAACTGTTTGTAAAAGGCTATAAATCCAAGAATATTTGATGAACAAAGGGTTCGATTTTGAGTTCTATAATTCACTGTTATTGTAAAAAGACAGTTTCTTTAATATATTAAGCCTGCAAGCTTCTTTCATTTGTTATTGTCAGACTCGCCTTCATCTTTGTCTATGCATATGAGTTGAAATCATTCTTTTGTCTATGTTTAATGGTCCCATGGTAACTATTATCTTACTTTTGACTATTAAGCAAGAATCATAAGCATCCTGGGCTAGTTTGTTGACCCATCATATATATTGCCTATGTATGTTCTGGTTAACTGATTGGTTTTCTTATCCATTTGATTTACAAACTTATCTGATAATAGCTCTTGAAGTTCTTGTATTGCATGAATATAGCTAGATTGTCTTGAATATACAATCCAGTGATTAAGATATTCATCTTGATCCAAACCCACACCCATTATAAGAGAAAATAGTTACACAAAGGTTAAGTTACCAAGAATCTTTGAGATACAGCCTAGGAGAGTTTCCTGGAGTGATAACAAATTGGCGTCATTGTCTGGGAGAGGAGATCGAAGCTCAGCTTCCTTGGGAAACGACAAGATCCAACTTTGATGATAGACAAAGTTTGGACACATTTTGGGTTGTAACCATCTATTTGGTGACTCCATTGGAATGAAGTGGCTCCGAGAAGGGCTCATACCAGGGAAAACTAAGAAAGACCACTGGTAGAACCAGTTCCATATCCTGAGAAGATCATCAGAAGTGGAAAAGCTTTGCAAAGACAAACTTCCAGATATGCAAGAGCATCTAATCTAGGTATTTCAAGAAGCACTTATTCTTTTGTATCTAGAGAATCTCTTGTCGAATCCCCTTCTACTGAAACTTCTAGTTCTCAGAAAATTGAGATTGTGTCATAAAGCTTGAAGGGTGATGAGCCTTCAATTTCCTCTGATGTTATAGATTCTATTTCTGAGCATGTTACTATATCCAACTTAAGAGAAGAAGTTGTAGAATCCCTCCAAGAAAAGGACTCTTCCTCTTCTTTGAATTCGTCACCAACCAAGCCTATAGAGAGTTTTTTCCATACTCATACCAGTCTGTCCATTCTTGAAGATATTTTACAATATCTTTCCTCTAAAGGTGAAGAAAACTTGGCCTTACTGCTCGGTTAGTGTTACAGAGTCTCTTACTTTCCACCTTATTCAGGAAACACTTTCCAGGGTAGTCATCCTACCAGTGCTTCTACTTCTTTCCTCAGTGAAGTAAGACCACCATTTTCCATAGTCTCACATATCCCTTCTTAGCCATCATCTACAAAAACTTCTTCCTTTGCATCAACCCCCAAGATTGCCATGGTTTCCCCTTTGACAAAAATGGAACAAATCTTATCCAATAGGTATGCCCCTCTTATGTTGCCCAATCCCTTATCATCCATGCCAATAGGAGATTATCAAAAATATATGCCGAAGTTTACTGGATCTGGGTATTATACTGTTGAGGAATATATAGAATCTTTCTATGCTTATGCTGACAACATTAACATTTCAGAGGAAGTTGTTTGGACCAAAACTTTTGTGCAGAGCTTGGATGGCCAAGCCAGGAAGTGGTTCAAGGAACTGTCGGTAAATTTAGTGGCAGGCATTGAGTAGTTAGACAAGGTGTTTTTGAAACATTGGGGAGAAAGAAGAGATCTCTTGTATTATATTTCTGAATTCGGAAATCTAAGAAGAGAAAATGGGGATTTTGTCTCAGACTTCACCAAAAGATTTAATAAGATGTTCGACAAGATTCCTACAGAGATCAAGCCAACTGATGCATCAGCAAAGATCACTTATTATTCTACCTTTGATCTAGAATTTTGCTTAAACCTTAGAGAAAGAAGGTCAACCACACTCACTTTAATGCAAGATGTTTCTCTTGAGGTTGAATCTAATATTATGGCATCTCAGAAACTCAAAGGAAAATTTGAGAGAAAGAAGTCATCTGCTGATCCTCCTTCTTCTTCAAATACCAAAATGGAAAAGATGGCCAAGATGTTGGATAGCTTGACCTCAGAAATGTAAAAACTGAAAATTCAGAGTCAGCAGCCAGTAAGAAGTAAAGAGCCTAATGCTTATGCTCCCAGGAATCTCAATGCATTCCCTTACAGAAGGAACAACCAGCAGGTCTAGATCCTTCAGAGAGACAAGAATGTAGTTGATGACCAAAGGATCAGGGCCCCATTCCAAAATGCAATTCTAGAAGAAGAACATGAGCTATCTCATGATGAAATTGAAGAAGAAGATGGCATCAATTGCTTTGGGGATGAAAATGATTCCTCCTTTTTGACACAAACAGATTATGAGGAGGCCCAGATGGACGATCAGATTCATGAGGAAAGCATTGAATAATCTTTTTATCAAATAGATGATCAGCTAGGTTACAATTTAAGATCTAAGACCGCTGCTCCAAAGCCATTGCTTGCTACTCCTGGGAAAAAGAAAGATGTTGCTGCCAAGCAACCTGCTGCTCCTATAAAGCAGACGTCTACTCCTGCAAAACAGCAGCAGAAGAAATTGCAGCCCCAAGCCAAAGAACAAGTCTCCCTCAGAGCTCCTCCTAATGAGGTAAAACCTTTTGATAGATTGTCATAGTCATTTAATTTCGAATCAGAAATTCAGAAGGTGAAAATACCTATGCCATTGACTAAACTTATGAAGAATGACATATTCAAGTCTGCTATCCTAAAGTCCCTTCAACCAAAGACTCCTTCAACTACTGATTACGTAAACCTTCAAGATGACAATCCCATAGTGACTATAGGACCTATGGCAGAAGACCAAGATGACTCTTTTCCACCCTTCTACATATCCCTAAATATCCATGACAAGATCCTTCACAATTGCTTGCTTGACTCAGGAGCGTCACACAATCTTATGCCTAAAGAAGTGATGGATGAACTTGGGCTTGATTTCAAAAAACCTTACCATGATCTCTTCTATTTTGACTCTGGGAAAGTCAGATGCCTCAGCCTCATAAAAGACCTTGTCATAAACCTTGCCCATCTACCAATGAGAAACATGGTAATGGATGTTGTAGTGGCTGATATTCCACCCAAGTTCAGCCTCCTCTTTTCACGTTCATGGAGCAAAAGGCTAGGGGGTACCTTGCATATGGATCTTTCATATGCCATAGTCTTGGTGTTTGGAGGAGAGCTAAAGAGACTTTACAGAGAAAATCAGCTTGCCTACATCATTAGTGATGGGAAAAATTATGTAAACCATCTGATTTATGCTTTAGACACAGACTTTGGATCATGCATTCTGCAAATAGATGATTCTCAGCCATCTCCTTTGCAGCTCACAAAGCCTACTTATCAGCAGACTAACGAAGAGAGTACTCCCATGTGGACCATGTTCTTTGATGGTGCAAGTACCAAAGTCTCAGCGGGTGCAGGTGTAGTTTTGATTTCTCCTTCGAAAGAAGCTATGCATTTGTCTTTTAAGATTGATTTCAAAACTACTAACAATATAGCAGAGTATGAGGCTTTACTATTGGGATTAAATTCTTCCAAGGAGATGGGAATCAAAGGACTAAAAGTGTTTGGAGACACGGATATCATCATACAGCAAGTGAACAGTACTTTCCAAGCAAAACATGTCAGATTGAAAGCCTACAGGGATGAGGTATGGAAAATCAAGGACTCTTTTTCCAATTTTGGCATTTCTTATGTACCCAGAGCTATGAATCATCTTGTTGATTCCCTTGTTATCTTAGCCAGTATGTTTATTCCTCCCATGCCTCCCAGACTAAATTATGAAATCCAAGTCAAATATAGATCATCCCTGCCCGAAAATATCAAATATTGGAAAGTTTTTGAAGATGATGATGAGCTTAGTAGATTTCTCCAGGTGGTAGATGAATTTTCTGATATGCATATTGACCAGAAAAATCAAAATGTAGAGGAATCCAAGAAGCCTAAGCTAAAAATAAAAATGGGTCAACATGATAACGTTCATTTGCCCAACAATTATATACCTCGGTGTTTGGTGCCTCTTGAGAATCTTTTCGATCAAAACGATGTCCCCTACAAACCTGATAAGAAGGAGAAAGATCTTGTTGTCCATGAGCGCAATATAGGAAGCCAAGATCATCCTAAATCCATAAATTTGTCTGATGAATTAACCGTTGATCAGAGGTCTAAAAATTGCAGCATTATGAAGGAATTTGCTAATGTTTTTGCCTAGAAATACAGTGATCTGAAAACCTATGATCCCAAGGTCATTCAACATAAGATTCCCCTTGAGAAAGATACCATCCCTTTCAAATAGAAACTGAGACCTATCAGTCCTCTCCTATTTCCTGTAATTGAAAAAGAAATCAAAAAGCTCTGTGATGCCAAAATTATAATTCCCTTAAGATACTCTAAATGGATCACAAATCTAGTAATGGTGAGAAAGAAAAATGGTGAGATCAGGTTATGTGTTGATTTTAGAAACCTAAATAAATGCTCAAAGAAAGACAACTATCCCCTACCCAAGATGGAACATTTGTTGCAAAGAATTTTAGGGGCCACTTTCATGTCTTTCCTAGACGGATTCTCGGGCTATAACCAGATTTTTGTACATCCTGAAGACCAAGAAAAAACTGCCTTTACTATTCCTTGGGGTACCTTTATGTACGTCAAGATGCCATTCGGGTTAATGAATGTCAGGGCAACTTTTCAGAGGGCCATGGACATAGCTTTCGTGGGAAAGAAGGACAAGTTTGTCCTCATCTATATTGATGATATCACAGTTTATTCTAGCAGACATGAAGAGCATCTAAAGCATATGAAAAGAGCATTTTTGAAATGCAGATAGTTCAGGATTTCGTTGAACCCCAAAAAATCTCAATTTGCTCTCAAGAAGGGTAAGCTCCTAGGCCACATTGTTTCAGCGAAAGGAGTGAAAATTGATCTAGATCGGGTGGAAGCAACTCAGAGATTGTCCATACCAAGGTCAAAGAAGGATATCCAATCTCTACTTGGTAAGATCAATTTTGTCAGAAGATTTATTCCAAATTTCGTTGAGTTAGTGAAACACATAACCTCTATGCTAAAAAATGGATCCAAGATAAAATGGATAGACAATGCAAGAAGTTCATTTCAGGATATCAAACAGGCTATCATGGAATCCCCACTCTAATCAGTCTAAATTACACCAAGAATTTCTATATTTTCTCTTTTGTTTCCTATGACACGGTGGCAGCAGTCTTGTTACAAAAAATTGATGAAAGTCTTGATCACCCGGTGGCCTTTTTTAGCAAATCACTCAGAGATGATGAACTAAGGTATGATCCTATAGAAAAACAAGCTTATGCTCTCATTAAGTCATTAAAAGCTTTCAAAATTTATATCCTCCATGCAAAGGTTGTCGCCTATGTTCCTTCAGCCTCTATGAAGGATGTATTGACTCAACCTGATATTGATGGAAAGAGAGATAAATGGATCGCAAAGCTAATTGAGTTTGACATAGAAGTGAAGCCCACTAAACTGATAAAAGGCCAAGGCCTTGCCAAGCTTTTGACAGAAGAGAACTATGATCTTTTGGACATAAATTTCATTGGGGAAAGTTCAACAAGTTTGCAGACAGGGGTAGCAGCGAAAGAACAACATGACAGCCATCAGGTGGCCGAGAATTTGTCTTCATGTGAGTGGTATTCATGTATTATTCATTTTTTACAGAAGTTGAAGGTTTCTCCTGAACTTAGCATGACTCAAGCCCGAGCCCTTAAGCTCAGAGAAATTAAATTTTGCATTAATAATAATCTTTTGTATTGGAAATATCCTACTAGTTTACTACTAAGATGTTTAGACAAAGAAGAGTCAATTGAAGTCATGCATTAGTTTCATTCAAGTCTTTATGGAAACCATCATTACTGGAAGGCCATAGCTTATAATATCTTAAGGGTTGGGTATTATTAGCCTTTTCTTTTTTAGATGTGTGTGCCTTTGTGAAATCTTGTGATAAGTGTCAAAGATTCACAGGAAAACAACAACCAAAATCTTTTCCCCTAAGACCCATTGTAGTAAATGGTCCTTTTCAACAGTGGGGTTTAAATTTCATAGGAAATATTAATCCTTCATCTAGTGGTCAACATAAATGGATCTAGGTAGCCACCGACTATTTTACAAAGTGGATAGAGGCAATCCCCACTAGAAATGCCACTCACCAGGTCATCATGAAGTTTCTCTATGAGAACATTCTGAGCAAATTCAGCTGCCCAAAAAGGCTAGTGACAGATAATGCAGTAGCTTTCAAATTTGATGCATTGGTTGACATGTGTAAATCAACGGGCATTCAATTGGTACACTCTACTTCCTACTACCCTCAGTGTAATGGCCTTGTCGAGTCATCCAATAAGAGTCTAGTCATAATCATCAGAAAGTTATTGGAGGAGAATCAAAAGAGTTGGGATTCTAAACTAAAGTTTTCTCTTTGGGAAGATAGAGTAACTAACAAGAAATCCATGGGAACTTCTCCCTTCAAACTGGTTTATGGCACTGATGCCATTTTCCCCATTCAGCTAGTTTTACCAGTGGCTAAGTTTTTTCAGGAGGAACAAATTGAATCAAATGATATGATGAGAAGAATGCTTGACTTGGTAGATTTGTAATAGGTCAAAGAACAGATGGTGGATAAATTAGAGCCTCATCAAAAGAGGAACAAAGATACTTTTGACAGAAAAGAAAAGGTGGACGACTTTCAGGTTGGTGACTGGGTTCTGAAATGGGATTCCCTCAAACAAGATAAAGGCAAGCATGGCAAGTTTGACTCTTTGTGGACCGGTCCTTTCATGATAATTCAAGTACAACACAACAACACCTTCATTCTACAAAGTCTGGAAAGTGAAGAAATGTTTGGTGGCCCATTCAATGGGCATTTTTTGAAACTCTATTTCATCTAAGGCTTTGAAGCCTTGTCATTGTAATTTTTATTTTCAACTTTGTTTTTACAAAATAACTCCATGCCCAATAGAAACACTAGTAGATAGGTTTGAATTTTCATTTTTCAAGAAAGGCATTGGTTCTGTGGTTCTTGAAACCTCACAGGGAGGCTTTCACCCCCAATAGGAGCCAGTGTTATCTCCTCAAATAAATCAATTGAGATTTTTGTTTTAGGTGATAGGATGTCTTTTAAAAGGTACTTTTTTAAAATTTTTAAAAGCTCATTTCTCAAAGCTTTACGCATGTAATAAAGTTTAAATAAACATTTGTTTAGTTTTTATTTGATCTAATTCAAATCTCATGTTCCGGTGGCTTAGGTGGACATTTTGATTGTTCATTATCCACCGAAAGCCTTAGATTTCGGAAGATTAAACAAAGGAATCCAGTGCCATTTTAGCTATCGAAATCGCAGAAGCGGGGAAAGAGCCAACACGTCCTATCACACGTTTCAACCATCGGGTTCAATGTTTTATGATTGCAATAAGCCGCCGAAAAGACTGGAGAACAAACCATTCATGACCAGAAGTTGATCCCTCTGTGATATAAGTGAATCCTTCCGATCATTATATCATTAAGCCATGTGCTTACGTACCCTCCATTTATTACAGTTATCCACCATGATTGTTGCAAATCATCAACTGTTCCGTTGCATCCCTTGTAATCAGTGCCACGTTATAAAGCTCACCCCAATTTTCTCATTTATGTCACATCCGAGCCGACTTTCACTAATTCTACGCGGTGCAAATCTCCCCCAAAATATGCTCCTTCGATCACAGGTGTGCAAAAACATTGTGGCAAATGAAGAAAGGAACGTCAACCCTGAGGAAAGAGCTCAATGGAATTAGTTACCTAGAATCACACTCAGAGGTATGTCAAATGTTCAAAGATGTAGGGTGTTATAATTTTTGCAAAAAATTACAGAGTTCTCATCAGCAGGTGGCAGAGGCCTTTGCCCTCAATTTCGATGGAAAGAAAGCAATCATAGGCTGGGATGAATTCGAGATAGATGAAGCCCTCATAGTTGAAGTGACAGAGCTTCCCATGACTGGAGAGAAATGGTTTAAAACTAATGTTGCTAAGAATGTGGAATTCAGGACTTATTTGAAACCAGAACACAGAGGTTTGATATGGAAGAAAGATATTCATGTATCTTTCCTTGAAGAAAAATGGCAGCAGTTATTAAAAGCCATAATGGTTTATGTAACTTGTGAAGGGAGATACAACATGGTGATGATTTACCGTTTTAAACTTATAAATCATTTGATTGGTAGAAACCCACTCAATCTGCCCTATTTTCTCCACTGAAGTTTATCCAAGATGGCTCATCAAGTCCAGGCCAAGCCCAATCAAGTTGCAGGTAGATTATCCCACCATAGTCTGATCAAACTTTTTATTTGTGATATGTTGCGAAGAAGAGGTAAAGAGTGGAATTACTTCTTATTCTGGAATGATTTCCAGACTGAGTTTCAGCCAGAGGGAAAAAAAGAGTCATCATTCCAAGAAGTGTTCCACTCCCAAAAGTGGAAAGAGGAGGAGGAGAGCTATCTCTCCAGCCCCATTCAATCAACCCCCTCCTTCCTCTAAGCTTGGAAAAACTAAAAAGAAATTAAATTTCAACAGTGAAGAAGAAAAGGCCAAAGAATCCCCAGTGAACAAAAACATCCTTAATCTTCCTTACACAGACTCGGAGGATGAAGAGCACCAGATTGAAACAGGGCACGAGGATTCAGTTACCACAGGGTGTGAAAAAATTGTTTTTGTGGATATATACACAACAAGTTATGAGAACCTTCTGTCACCTACACCTCAAGAAGAACAAGAACCACAAATTGCAGATGCATCATCTAGCAAACAAGTAAAGCAGAGTAAATCAAAAGAAATCAAGAAGCTTAAGAAGAAGTTAGTTGAGCAAGAAGTGTTAGAAAGGGTAGTAAAAACCAGGTACGAAACTATGTCAAAGAACTTTGCAGAAAGCAACTCATCTTTGGAAAGATTAGCCCATGAAAGCATAAAGGAGAAGAAAAAGAAGGACAAGATTGTAAAAAACTACAACAACTTATGGAGAGTAGCTCAGGGTTTGAAGAAAAAGGTTAGGGCTTTGAGGAAATAAGTTATGTCTTCGAAACACCAGGCTCAGACACATGCTTCTCTTGAGACCCTTGCAGAGGTAGCAGTTCAGTGCAATGAACCAGAGAGAGCAAGTAACCCTACAAATTTTGAGCAAGATGCAGAAGCCTAAAAGATCTGTCCTAAAGCATTTTTGAGCTAAGACAAGGGTATTTTTTTAATTTTGATAATCTCGGGTTTCGGTGGCTTAGGCGAACATATTGATTGTTCATCAGTCACTGAAAGCATAACTTTCAGTAGCTAATCGGCCCGAATTCTATCTACTCTAGCTACCGAAACCACTAATAAGGCAGAAAGCTAATTTTTTTGCACAAGTCCAAGTTTTCCTTGTTCAAAAGCCTCAGAAATGGTTCCAATCGATGGAAGATAATTAATGACATCCTTATCAAGAGTTTGTTTTGGTTTGGAGATGCTCTACAAGACAGAAAGGTAAAACAACGATTAGCTATTTTCAAGGATATAAGATTGTTTGACTGTCAACAGGTGTCATGTTCGACTCCTCCTATATCACATGAGATCTGGCAGCCTCGGAAGGCTCACTACACCTGCCAAAGAATCTGAAGAACATAAAGATCAGTCGAGAATTTGAACTGACCTAGTTTATAGGATCTTTATCTACTTTCTTGGGTCAGTTATTGATTTTCTATTTTGGGAAAAATTTGATCCAGTAATCTAGGATCTGGAAACTGTTTGTAAAAGGCTATAAATCCAAGAACATTTGATGAACAAAGGGTTCGATTTTGAGTTCTATAATCCACTATTATTGTAAAAAGACACTTTCTTTAATATATTAAGCCTGCAAGCTTCTTTCATTTGTTATTGTCAGACTCTCCTTCATCTTTGTCTATGCATATGAGTTGAAATCATTCTTTTGTCTATGTTTAATGGTCCCATGGTAACTATCATCTTACTTTTGACTATTAAGAAAGAATCATAAGCATCCTTGGCTAGTTTTTTGACCCATGATATATATTGCCTATGTATGTTCTGGTTAACTAATTGGTTTTCTTATCCATTTGATTTACAAACTTATCTGATAATAGCTCCTGAAGGTCTTGTATTGCATGAATATATCTATATTGTCTTGAAGATACAATCCAGTGATTAAGATATTCATGTTGATCCAAACCCACACCCATTATAAGAGAAAATAGTTACAAAAAGGTTAAGTTACCAGGCATCTCTGAGATACAGCCTAGGAGAGTTTCCTGGAGTGATAACAGTAGTGACATGTGAGGATTAGATAAAGTAAGGAAGAAAAGGTATGAATTAGTATACGATGATAACAATATATTAATGTAAAGTAATCTGATGAGGACAATAAGGAAGATAATATAATAATGAAAATACAGGTGATGGCATCAGTTAGTATGGTGAAGAATGATATTTAAAGAAAGGTGATAATATTGGAAAATAAATATTATACTATGTTGTATAATATAATAATGAAATAAGAAATGATATAGAGTGGATAAAATTGAAAACTCTACCGCAATTAAAAAAGAAATGAGAAGGAAAATAGTGAGGATAAGGTAATAATTGCATAGATTAATATTTAATAAAATGTAATGTCGTAGATTAGAATATAATATAAGGTGATAATATTATCACTATATAATATGATAATGATATAGAGTGAAATGAAATTGAGAAACCTTGAGAAATTAAAGAGAAGAAAGAAGGCTTATGTGGGAAGAAAAAAATGAAATGGATGAAAATAGGAGAATGCAAGGAAACAAACCAGGAAAGAATAATAAAAAGGGGGAGGGGGAGAAAGGAGATAGGTCAGAAAATGAAACACCAAAAAGGAATCCTATTGATCAAGGTTGTGAATTGTGGGTTTCCAAGATTGGCTTAGTTTGTAGCCATCTTCACGATTAAAATTATTAGGATGCTTTTCTATTTCAAGGGATTCTCAAATGAGCCGAGTGGAGTAGTAAGGGGATGAGGCTAGGATTTTAGTTTGGTCAAAGCAAATGAGGTGTTTGGATTTGGATGAGTGTTCATCGATAGCTAATTTGGAGATTCGTTTATGGGTCGTATCAACTATATGTTCTTTGAGACATGATATAAAGGATCTACCAGTTTGACCTATGTAATATTTACCACATGAGCAGAGGATTTGGTAAATGCTTGGGCCCAACATTGGGTCAGATTTGTCTTTAGCAGTTCTAAGGAGTTGTTTAAGGGTTTTATATGGTTTGAAAACAATTTTAATATTCTTTTTAGCTAGGATTTTTGAGATCATATCAGTGGTCCCTTGGATGTAGGGTAGGGATACCAAAGCACGAGGAGGGGGGGAGGGGGATGATGGTGATAAATGTTATTTAGGTTTGGTGGAAAATAAAAAATCTTGGTTGATATGAGAAAGAGAGTATCCATTGGACAATAGGGAATTATTTAGGTGGAATTTTTCTTCAATGAGGAATTGGGGGGGCGAAATGTTGAGGGCCCAAGTAATTAAGGTTTTGAGGACAATGGATTTTTGGGTAGGATGGTGGTGAGAACCCACATTAAGATATATATCGGTGTGGGATCTAACTGAAAGAGATACCTGTGATCTAGATATACCTAACACATCCTCATCAAAACTCACATCTTGGCTCACCACAGTCTTCCACTATGTTGGAATTCAGATCCTATAATCTTTGTAAGTCTCAATATGTCTAAAAACAATGATACTATCATAACATCTTGAACCTCCAAAAAACACTAACTACCTATGAATATAAAGGAGCATAGCATTGGATCATCAATAACTTGAGAAACTCAAGAATTCTATATGTAAAATGCACCAAAACATTTAGACACCATATCATGAACTATTTAGAACATCTCGCGAAGATGATCACATCTCCATACAAGACCAAGGCAAGTTGATCATATCTATCAAAATCATAGTTATAAACATTTACACAGATCTCATCCACCCTAAAATACCAACTTCGTAGTGCAAAAAAATCCTACATATGATGTCCAACAAACTCTAAGCACAGGTATAATATTTCCCATGCACCTCAAAATCCTCAACAACTAAAGAAAAACCCTCAACAAGGCCAACCCCCTATTTTCAATAGAATCCTATAGTAACTAGAGAAAGAATATCATCAAGGTAAACTCCCTCTTTTTTATAGAATCCAAGAATCCTATCCTCGTACTCCTCAATACTCCCATTAGTTGCAAGCTTGGAATCAATCATTGATTCCAAAATAGGTTTTGAATGTATCTCCATGGAACCCCACCATACATGCTCTACATATGCCTCCTCAAAACTAGAAGGATTGTCCAGCTTCCCATTGGAATGTATGAGTTCCAAAGGATTAGCAAACAACTTATAAAGGTCATCATCTCAAACACCTCTAGCCAAAGTCCTTAGATTTTATAGACTACATTAATTGGTAGTACATTGATGTATTTCAATGCAACTCAAAACATCATTCAACTCAAGAACATCACTTGATAGCATCTGGAAGGAAAGGGATCCCATTTATTTCATGGGATATGTAGCATCATCACCCAACTACAAACTCTCCTCCCTATTGCTCCTTGCTAAAGAGTTTCCTGTCATAAGTCATAAGTTTCAATGCCCCACTATCTACATATCGTTCAACACTTGACATAGTGTTTGTTGTGGCTCATCTTTGACTAATTGTTGGTGTAAAATAAATTTAGTAGAAGATGAATATGCAGAATTAGTAAAACCACAAAAGCCTAAGTATGTGTGGTTTAGGAGTCATATTGCATATCATGTCCACCTAGTTTTCTAGATACTTTTCATATGTCTCTAAAGATGCAAACACTTTTGTACTCTATTTTTATGAGTGGGTTACAATTCACAGATTCCTTAGTATATTCTAGAATATTTTGTAACCACTCTAGTTTCATGTATATATGAGGCCTATGAAATAATTAAAGAGGTTCAATATTAGAGAGAAGTTGTCAGAGTGATTGGTGTTGTTATGAGTTCTTGGTTATCACTCTACATCAAAGTTATGTAATATCATGCATGTTGTTGATACAATGGATAATTGTTCTACCTATGTGTTGTGTTTGTAATATATCTAGATTATCTCTGTGTGTTTGTTATTAATCATAATGCTCTTAGTTCTAATGGTTTGTATGAATGAAAATAAGTAAGGAATGTGACCCAAAACAAATTGATAACACTTTGCACCTTAATCACATGGCAACCATCATGCATGCCTTAAGTGAGACCTCCTTCTTATTGTAACATTGAATATGTTGGTGCACTAGACTACATTGTCCCATTGTTGGAAAACTTCCATTGATCTTAGACCTATCACAAAGACAACAACATGGTTTTATTGTCAGGATCTTAACTAATGCAAAGTACTAGTGATGTGGTGGAGGCTAGAGAAGGCCAAGATTCAAGATTGGCTTGAAGGAATAATTCATGAATTTTCCTACCAATAAATTGCATACATAGGGGAGGATGTTGCAATAATTATATATAAATACATGTTCGATCATTTGTATGAAATATTTTGGGTATAATTTCTAGTGAATTTGCAAGAATGGATGGAAACACTCACAAAGAAGCATTGAAGTTTGTGTTCATGGTGCAAAGTTGAGTGGACCATTGAAAATTTGGTAAAGATTCAATGGTATGACCACAAAGTGACTTGAGTACTGGAATTTTGGTATAGAGGTGCAATAGAAGTCTATGCCTTGGAATTTATGATAGAATGTTAGCAGTCTTTGATCAAGGCACTCAAATTGTTTAAGAAAAGACCATGCTAAAGGTTTATAGAAGCAATACCATTATGGATAAATATGTTGATGGTGGAATGAGGTATATTTCTTCGATCCATAGAGATTGAAGTGTATTCCCTATGTGAGGGGGTGGAATGGTAAGAGGAATTGATGCCAAAGCTAATGTCATAATATTCTCAAAGGGTCAATGATGGTAAAGGTAGCAGACTCTAAAAGAGAATGGTAGAGGAGACAACAAAGACACGTTAATATTGTAGAGTATTGATAGTGGAAATAAATGGAAAATATATACACCATGCAAGAGTTGTTGATAAGAGATGATGGTCTTGAACTACATATGGAGTATGAGATGATGTGGAGGATGAGAAGATAACTGAAGGAGCTCTGGTTGGCCTTGAAAATAAAGATCAAGAAATTGTATTATTGAGAAGAGAAAAATAGTTTGTAGAGGAAATAATTTTGGTAGAAATGAGGTGATGACCACATTATGGCATGGGGGATGTCGATGCTTAGACCATAGGCATCGATATATTGTATGAGTCTACTAACCCAAGGGTCATTGCAAAAGTTGTGGATGAGAAAAAACAAGAAGAGGATTTTGAATATGTGGTTGATTTTGTGCCATTCCAGTATTCTAACCATGTAGAATGTCATATAGCCAAGGAAGAAAAATTGAAAACATAGTGAAGTATTTCCATCTTATGTTTTATTGTTGACACCTTTTGAAATTTACCAAAATCCTGTGAGCATTTCTACATAGAGAGAAAGTGTGTGGTTGATTAGTAGTTCAAGTAATCCTCCTACTATGGTTGTGAATAATGTGAGTGTGACATCCCAAGGGAGTGAAAAGTTATCTTCAGTATTATCTAGTTCTATAAATGTTTCCACAAGAGTAGTGTCTATCATTCAACTGCTAGAAACCCAAGAGTGTATTCTAGTTCAAATTCATTAGAGAATGGTGATGAGTTGGTTGTTAGAATCATCTTTACAGTTTCCCTTATTCCATGGTAGAATTGATGAGAATGCAAAGCAACACTAGCTCCTCTGTTAAAACAATTGGAATGCATGGTGAACCCCAAATACTACTCGATTTGTGCAATTCCAAACAATGTTGTGAGGAAGGGTGTTGTAATGGTACATAAAATGTTGACAAAATGCTTTAGCGTTGCATGGTGTGACTCTAATCCAATTAAAGGAACACTTTGTGAAGGAGTTTCATAAGTCAAAGTCATAATAATAGAGTGATGTGGAGTTAAAGGAAATTAAGTAGAAAGTGGGAGAGGCCATTTGGTATTATTCCCAACAATTTTGGGATTTGATAAGTCGACAAGTTAAAATATTTAGGAGGTGCAACACAAAGAATGGTTTATTGGTGGCATGTTACCTCACCCGCACACATTTTTTCTACAATAGTATATGATGACACAAAGGGAAGTGTTGGACCTCACTATGTAGTTGGATTCTACTAGTGAGCTAGAAAAAGTCTCAGTCTATGGATTAACTCCAATGCTAACACAATTCCAATACTAGTTGACTACGTTAATGAAGCAAATTTAGGAGTTATTGAAAGCCAAGCTAGGTGGAAGATATGTATTATGGTGCACATTATGTAAAATGAGGGCCACCTGATGAATGATTGCTCCATGAATCAAAGATATGTCACAATATTAACTAACCTATTCTTGGGAAGTATGCCTAATAAAAAAAATGAGGACTATGCAAGATATGCAAGAACTTGGGGCATGAATTGCATCATTGTTCGTTTTGCAAAAGTATAGTAGCATTGATATGGTGGTATATTGTGACTTTTTCAAGGTAAACACTCATTGCACAAAGGACCACCACACATTATCTATGATCATTGAGAGATTTGAAATGAATCTATTCATGGTAGACTCAAGAGGAGGAATAAATTGGGGCTAGAATCAAAATGAGAATCAAGATAATCAAGCATTGGGGAATGATTAAAACCATCCCCCACCATGATGTTACAACTATAATGAAGTGGGGCATATTGCACATAATTGTTTGCAATTGTATTGGAATTATTACGGTCTCTATAGTAATACTAAGGATTTCCCTAAGATGATAGAGAAATGGGAGCCATGGGATAGATGACAATGCGGTGAAATCATGGTTAATTCTAAATAATAGATCCTTGGTGGTGTTGAGTCATGTTAGGTGTAGATAGGAATCAATATTTCCACGCATAGAACGCACCATTGTTTGACCCCATGCAATGGAAGGAGTTTCTATGAGATGTCATAGAAGTCATGAGGGAAATCGTACGTAAAGGGATGGTTGACCTAGTGGATGTGGAGAGACCATGTACCCTAACTTAGTCATTGAGAAAATTACAACACCTGCTAGTGTAGATAGTGGAGGAACATATTTAGGTGTGGATGAAGACCTTATTGTGCATATTCAAAGATGAAAAAGCTACAACTAGTCTCAAAGTGGTATTTCCATGGGTGCAAAGAAGGTAGCTAGGGTTTTGGATTAATGCATTGATTGGAGGATATGAGGTATGTGAAGTCATGCTTGATACAGAGTTAGATGTGAATAGCTTATGAAAGAAATCCTAGGAATTCATGGAAAACTCAATTTTGGTGTACTCTCCCATATAGTTGTGATTGGTGAATCAGTCTTATATCTTCCCAATAAGTAGAATGGAGTAGATGGAGGTTGACCTTGATGGTGTGAATACCTATGCTAAGTTTTAAGTCATCAAGATACTAGATGAAAAGGATCCATAACCTTTTTTGCTAGGGATCAATTGTGCATTCCATAATCATGCTATCCTAAACTTGAAGCATAGGTGGATGTTGTTTGGGAAAGGAAACAAAATCATGCATCCATTGGACCCTGCACTAGGTGAGTGATTTTCAAAATTGATGGAGGAAGTTTTGGATGAGAATTACCTACACTATCTATATAGAATTACAATGGGGAATTGAGAGGATTACATAAATTTTATGGTAGATGGGGAATTAAGTTGGTATATTGTCTTCTCATTCACAATAGATTTCAAAGCAAATTTTAACCGGTGGAAGAGTGTCAAATATGAATGGTCCACCCAAAGGTGTGCATTATTGTGGTTATGCAAATGGATTGGCATAGAGATTAAAAAAAACCCATCAAAGTTTGATGGCATGATTGATGCTCGAGAATTTTTCGCTTAGGTAGAAACCCAAATTGTGCTCGTGAAGATAATTGCTATGATAGAACTTTAATTTGCAAAGACCCTGACACGATGGTGTGAAACACATAATATAGTGTTGTATCCATAGGAATTAACAATAGAGTTGTTGCAGACTTTCCTATTATCATACCTCAAGGTCCCAACAAAAACCAACAAGTCTAACCCTTTTGGTATGTCTTTGTGGTTTGGTAGAACTTCTAACTCATGTAGAAATGTGAATCATTGTGAAATTCATTGGACAATACATGTTGTTCCACTCCAACAATGAGTGCATAAATTTGTTCAAACCTTATATCTATTGCAAGGGAATTGGTATTTGCAAAAATAAATGTAGTGGGATAAAAACACTATATGCAAGGGTTCTTCAGTCCATTTAGTGTTTCATGCAGATTGAGAACTTATAGTACCTAATTGTAGGTTCCACAAAGGGATACTCCATAGAGAGGAAGACTATAGAGCAGGAACCTGTAGACACCAACACTGTAGATGTAGTGGATGAACCAAAGCTCATAGTGATAGGAGACTATTGGGATGAGCATATAGTTGTAGAGATTGTAACTCTAATTAAGGAATATGTGGATATATTCCCATTGAATCTTACTAAAATGAAAGGAATCATACGTGAATTAGGGGAAATGAAGATCGAATTGAAGCGTGGTGCAAAGTCGATAAATAAAATACTGTATAGGATGAACCCATGCTATACAAAATAGGTCAAGTAGGAAATATATAAGATGTTGGATGTAGGGTTGAATCTTCCCCATCAATGAGTCCAATTGGATTAGTTTGATCATGATACGAGGAAAAATGATAGGTGGAATATGTATGTTTGTCTATTTCCATGGACTCAATGAATTTTGCATTCATGACCCCTTCCCAACCTCATTTAGTGATGAAATCTTGGAGAAACTCATAGGAAATGGGGTGTACTAGTTTGCAGATGGTTTCTCCAGTTATCATCAAATCCACATTGCATAGGAAGACAAGAAAAAAATGACATTTATTGTCAAACGAGGATCATATTCTTATAATGAGATGCCCTTCATCTTGAATAATTCTTTGACAATGTTTTCTAGGGTGGTAATCATAGATTTTCAAGAATATATTCACAATTTCGTCGAAGTATACTTGGATGATTGGATGGTATACAACCTACTCAAGGGCCATGCCACAAACCTTTGTCTCATGTTAGATGGTTGTCGACATATGTATCTTTGATTAAATATCAAGAAATGTATCTTTGGTACATCATTTAGTATGTTACAAGGCCATATGGTGTGTAAGGAGGTGTTGTTGGTGGATCCTACGAAGATTGTTGTGATTGCAACCTATCAGTGCTTACTATTATATCTCGGTAGCTCAGAGGTGCTTCTACATTGGTGTCCCCAGCATGTAGAATAGATCGAGCATATTTCTCTCTTAAGTGACTTTATAAAGTGATTTTATAAAGTCAAGATGAGTCTTTTATTGTTTAATGGGTAAAAGTGACTTTCTGACTTTTGGGTCACTTAAGTGATTTAAGTGAACTCAATGGATGATTAAGTCATGACCATTGATCTCAAGAGGGCAAGATATAATCTTGACTGTTCATCTCTTTGGAATACCAAGGGTTAGGGAAGTTACTAATTAATGAGTAATAAAAGGAGCACTAGAGGAGAGATGGGGTGCACCTTGAGGAGAGATTGGAGAGGAATGTAAAGAGTCACTCATATTCTGAGAGAGACGAAGAGAGTTTGAGCTAGAGGAAAGAGAGTAGCAAAAAAAGGGGATTGGCATGCATCCCAAGGAGGGGATATGCCTGAATCCCAAGAGGATTTTCAACATTTAATACAACCTTCTACAACAGTTGAAGGTGGAATACATACATCGTTTATTGTTGTCTGTACAACTGAGTTAAGGCGTGAAAATCGAGGAAATAATTTATGTTAATGATTGACATGATTTCCAAGGTGTTATGTTGGGTGGAATCCATATAGTTGAGGATTGTACCGTACAGTAAAATCTGGGCACAAATTTTGAGGGTTGTACTAATGTATTTATGTTGTACATGACCATACGATTGCACATAAATTGAGGTAGCAAGTTTGGGCACAAAAATCGATGTGTTTTGTGTAGATTTACATATATAAGGTGTTTTGTATTTAATGTTGATTTTTTTGTTGTTGTAAGCTCAGAATTTTTCCTAAGAGCTCAATAAGAAGAATATCTCCTAGACTAGTTTTCCTCTTGTGGGATTTTCCAGGGGCATTGCCCAGAAATTCATTGTGTCAAATGTGGTGATTTTGTCTATTGTTCATTGTTATTTATGCTGCTATGTTTTCAGATTGATTAGTCACTTGCATTTCTTCTCATAGTTCCAGTATAATGCATGTGGTTCCATTTCTTTATTGGTGAATAACTATAAGAGGTTGAAATCTATTATTGACTAAGTGTTTCAGATAAGTTTTCAACAAGGTATCAGAGTTGGTTCTTTGAGGTTCAGCAGACAAGATATTTGGCACTTGATTTGTAGTGAGTTGCAAAGGGGTTTTGTCTGGAAGAAGGGAAGGGAAAAAGATTCTTGTTGTGAGGGTTTCCAGAAGAAGGTTTCCAGTTGGAGGAAAAAGGTGAATATAGAAGCCAGCAAGATCAAAGGATAAATCCTAGGCTAGGTTCTATTATGTTGTAGGGAGGAACAAAATCTTGCTCTTGCAGGAAAGAGTAAGGGAAAGAAGAACTCCAGTGGTTGGGCCACCTCACAGGACAGGAAGTGCATCTATTCATATGAGGCGAACAAGGTCAATATTTCTTAGTTTGTCAGATACATACTCAGGAATGCATGTGGATAGTGGGTTCGACACCGTGCATGCATTGAATGGGGTTGGAACCGTGGATTTCTAGGTAGATTCAGGAGGTTCTGTGAAGGTGGCATATGTGTCACATGTCCCATAGTTAAAGGTAAATCTTCTCTCAGTTTAATATCTGAAGGAAGAGGGGTATGAGAGGTTGTATAGGTTGTTGGGGTAGCTTGTGATTGGCTTTAGAGGTATTTTGGAGTTGAGTTCCAAAGGGAGTCTAAATTTTGGATCAGTGTTAATGAGAGAGAAGGAAGTTCATATCATCAGACCCATGAGGTTTTAGATGACACTGATGGAGGAGGAGCATATGGATCTTGATCAGGGTTCAGTGCAGGTAGTTGGATATGCTTCGAGTTCAAAGGGAGTAGAGGCTTCCAGTGCAATGGGAGCGGCTACAACAGCAGTGGACATAATGGGGTTGGAGACATATCCAGGTGGAGACTCAAAAAGTACCTTTGTCGCTAAGAGGGAGTGTTATATCTTGGTAGCTCGGAGGTACTTCTACATTAGAAACCCCGACATGTAGAAGAGATCAAGCATATTTCTCTCTTAAGTGAATTTATAAATTCAAGTTGAGCCTTTTATTATTTAATTGGTAAAAGTGACCTTATGACTTTTGGGTCACTTAAGTGATTTACGTGAACTCAATGAACGATTAAGTCGTGACTGTTGATCTCAAGAGGGAAAGATCTAATCTTGATTGTTCATCTCTTTGAAAGACCAAGGGTTAAGGGACTTACTCATCAATGAGTAATAAAAGGAGAACTAGAGGAGATATGGGGCGCACCTTGAGGAGAGCTTGGAGAGGAATGTGAAGATTCACTCATATTCTAAGAGAGACCAATAGAGTTTAAGCTAGAGGAAAGAGAGCAATAGCAAGAGGGGATTGGAACACATCACAAGGAGGGGATAGGCATGCATCCCAAGAGGATTTTCAACATTTAATACATCCATGTACAACAGTGGAAGGTGGAATTTGTACAACATTTATTTTGTCCCTACAACTCAGTTAAGGCATGAAAATCGAGGCAACCATTTTTGTTAATGATTGGCACGATTTCTAAGGTGTTCTGTTGGGTGGAATCCATACAACTAAGGACTATACCATACAGTCAAATCTGTGCACAAATTTCGAGGGATATATCGTTATATTTCTATTGTACATGATCGTATAGTTGCACATAAATCGATACAACAAGTTTGGGCACAGAAATCAAGGTGTTTTGTGCAGATTTAGAGAGATAAGTTGTTGTGTATTTAATGTTGATTTTTTTGTTGTTGTAAACTTGGAATTTTTCCTAAGAGCTCAATAAGAAGAATATCTCCTAGAATGGTTTTCCCCTTGGGGGTTTTTCGAGGGCCATTGCCCAGAAATTCATTGTGTCAAATTTGGTGATTTTTTCTATTGTTCATTGTTATTTATGTTGCTATATTTTCAGATTGCTTAGTCACTTGTATTTTAGCTCATAGTTCCAGTATAATGTATGTGGTTCCATTGCTTTATTAGCGAATAACTATAGGAGGTTGAAATCTATTATTGACTAAGTGTTTGAGATCAGTTTTCAACACTTAGAATAGTGTTGACATTGTAGTCTACCTTGGGGAACATAGGGTATTACCAATGGTTCATCAGGGGCTATGCGGAGCCCATGACATTGATGGAAAATTTGTTACAAAAAGGGGTTTTGTTTCTCTGGTTAACAACTTGTGAAGAAGCATTTTTCAAATTGAAGCAATAGATGGTCATAGTGTTGATCCTCATCTTCCTAGATTGGAGTATAATTTTTCATTTCCATGTTGATATAGGTATAACACTCAAAAATGTGTTAGCATAGTTGGATTACTAAGAGGGGGGGTGAATCAGTAATAGTGCAAATATAATCTTTTTTCTCCAAATAATCCAAGTGTTATATCAATGTAGAATTGTTATCCAATAATGAGCAATAAGAAATGAACAATCACAGACATACACAGTACACCAGTGTTTTACGTGGAAACCCAAATCGAGAAAAAACCACAGAATGCTTTATCTTATATGTCTTGAAGAATTACATTCATTGGAAGCACCAACTTCCTTTGTTTTCCAGCTGCAACTGGAAGGAGGCTCCAACCCCCTAGTTTCTCAGG
>ML781034.1:1253005-1297868 GCA_009831015.1 Picea engelmannii | reverse complement strand
ATTTATTATTTAAATAATTTATTTTGTATTCACTTTGAATTATAGTACACTCATCACTTCACTTTATTATTTACCTTCTAAAATCTCTTAAACCACTTTGACTACTTTGACATTTTGGGGCTTCTAGATGACATAAGAGGGTCATCCAACTTCGTAACGCAATAACTCTCAAATCGTGAGGAGTTATGTGACATTACACATACCACCAGAAATGAAATGACATGTAATATCCATATATAATAGTATTACCTCCAAATATAGAAAAAATAATATCGTTATCCATCAAACAAACTTGGATCCATTACCCAACCCTGGGTTCTCCAACTTCACATGGTCATAACTCTCTAACCGTGATGAGTTATGTGACGTTCCACATACCATCGAAAATGGAATGACAAGCACTATCCATATAGGATAGTTTCCCTGAAAAATTCACTATCCTTCATCTCATTATTCCATAATTAATCATGGGTTGTCTTACTCCACAAAGCATCTTCCCGTGAGGGCCTTCACCATAAGGGGACCACTTTGGAGTTCATCCATATTTACTTCTTATCAACCATGACAAGACAATAATGAGTCATATTTAAATCAAACAATATTAGATCCATTACCCAAACCTTTGTGCTGTAGGGATTTATTCAAGGGTTTACATCAATGACAACCAACCTTAATCAACAATCTCCCCCTTTGGCATTGATGGCAACAATCTGATGCAATACTAAAATCATATTACTCATGCTCCCCTTGGAACCATGCCTTTGTCCTCTGCATATAATAAATTTTCTCCCCCCGGAACCATGCCTCTATCTTCTGCATCTGGTAAATCTCTCCCCCTTTGTCATCAATGGCAAAGGTATCTTTCTATATGAGTTTTCTCCCCCTGACTGAACTGTCCTCTTATGGTGCTTCCTCATGTAAATCTAAGACATATAAGATAAGCATTCAAAAATCATTCATTTTGGAGTAGAAATAACTCCAAGTCTCTGGCGAAGATATTCAAAGGATTCCCGTGGAAGTGGTTTTGTGAAGATGTTTTCCACATGTTCTTTTGTACCCACATACTCAACTTTGATGTTATTTTCTGCAACCTGCTCTCGTAGAAAGTGATACTTTATTGGAATGTGCTTCATCTTGGAGTGCATCACCGGGTTCTTCGAGATATTGATGGCGCTTGTATTATCACAATATATTGGAATGGGATCATCATACTCAACCTGTATATCTGTCAGAGTTTGTTTCATCCAAAGAACTTGTGTACAACATGATGTTGTTGCAATATACTCTGCCTCGGTTGTAGATAAATATATTGGTGATTGTTTCTTGCTTATCCATGATACTAAACACTCACCCAAGTAGAACGTTGCTCCACTCGTGCTTTGTCAGTCATCAATACAACCTGCCCAATCTGCATCTGTGTAGGCAATAAGAGATAAATCCTTTCCTTTTGGATACCATAATCCAAACTCTTATGTTCCTTTGAGATATCTGAAAATCCTCTTCACTACTAACACATGTGACTCCTTTGGTGCTGCTTGAAATCATGCCACTTTTCCAACTGCTTGCATTACATCTAGTCTGGATGTTGTCACATATAGTAGGCTTCCAATCATTGACTTATATTGCCTCTGATCTGTAGACTTTGAATCATCATCTTTGCTCAACTTGCAACTGGTTTGCATGGGAGTGATAATTGGTTTGCAATATTCCATTATGAACCTCTTTAGCATTTCTCTGATATACTTGGTTTGAGAAATAAAGATTCCTTGGTTGCTTTGACGTATCTGAAGTCCCAAAAAGAATGATAGTTCTCCAAGTAACGACATTTAAAATTCATTCTGCATATCTTTTGCAAATTTTTGTCTTAACCTGTCATCATCACTACCAAAAATAATATCATCGGCATAAACTTCAATTAATAAAATATTACCTTCACTTACCTTGATGTAGAGGTTGTTGTATGCGCTTCCTTTTATGAACCCTGCCTGTTGCAGATACTTATCCAGTCTAGAGTACCAAGCTCTAGGTGTCTGTTTTAGACCATACAAGGCCTTCTTTAATTTACACACATAATTTTCGTTCTCTGACAACTGAAATCCTTTTGGTTGTTCAATGTAGACTTCTTCTTCAAGTTCCCCATTCAGAAAAGTTGATTTTACGTCCATCTAATATACTTTAACATTTTTGGAGCATGCATAGGCTAAAAGCAACCAGATTGCTTCCATTCTGGCAACTGGGGAAAATGTCTCTTCAAAGTCGATTCCTTCAATCTGTGCATATCCTTTACATACCAATCTAGCTTTGTTCCTTGTAACTTGTCCATATTTATTTAATTTATTCTTGAAAACCCATTTTGTGTCAATCACATTCTTATTCTTTGGTCTTGGAACCAGTTCCTAAGTGTCATTTTTCTCTATTTGATCCAATTCTTCATTCATGGCCTAATTCAAAAATTCATCCTTGTTGGCTTCTTCAAAACAGTTTGATTCAATTGTAGATAAGAGTGCTAGGTGTGTTTGTTCTGGTGAACAGATTTTTCTTCTAGTCTCAACTCCTGCATCTTTGTTTCCAATAATCTGATCTGAAGGATGATTCTTTTGTACTCGTTTGCTAGGTGTCTTTGGAAATACTTGTTGAACTTTCTCTTATGTTTCTGTCAGATTCTCTTCATCTTCCTCTTCTACTTCATCTTATGCTTCTTCTTTTTCAAAAAGTTGTTCCATTGATTTGTTTTCTTCTTCCTTTGATTCTAGTCTGCTTGTTTCATCAATTGTTACGTTGATGCTTTCCACAACTTTGTTCAATCTTATATTGTAACACTTTTATGTTTTCTTTGTACTTGAGTAACCAACAAGTACTCCTTTGTCCACATGAGAGTCAAACTTTCCCATTCTACCATCTTCTCTTTTGATGTAGCATTTGCTTCCAAAAACTCTGAAGTGCTTCACATTTGTTGGTCTTCCTTTCCATAGCTCGTAGGGAGTTTTATCAGTGTTGTTTATGAGCATTACTCTATTTTGAATGTGAACTGTTGTATGCACTGCATGTGTCCAAAATATATCTGTCAATTTGGAATCCATTAGCATTTTTTGATCCATTTCCTATATTGTCATGTTCTTTCTTTCAACAACTCCATTATGTTGAGGTGTCCTAGCAACGAAGAATTGTCTTTTTATTCCATGACTGTTGCAGTAGTCCATAAATTCCTTTGAAGTGAACTCTCCTCCATTATCAGATCTCAAGCATTTGATTCTTGAATCCATCTCATTTTCAACCATTTCCTTGTAGATCTTGAAGTTTTCAAAAGCTTCTGACTTGTTCTTGAGAAAGCAAACTACAGTCATTCTTGTATAATCATCAACTAATAACATAAAGTATCTCTCACCTTTTAAGCCCTTTGTTGTAGTTGGTCCAACTAGATCAGTATGCACAATTTTTGGTGGTCTTCTTGTTGAATATTCTTTTGATTTGAACATGGTCTTTGTTTTATTTCCTTGTTGACAATACTTGCATAAAGTGTTGGTTGGTTTCATGATCTGGGGAATTTCTCTGACTACTTCTCTTTTGCTAACTTTGACAAGGTTATCAAAATGCATGTGACCCATTCTTCTGTGCCATAGCCAAATTTCATCTTCCTTTCCTAGACAACACTTTTCATTTCCAATTTCACTTAACACATATATGTTATTTGAAGTTCTTGTAGTTGTACCGACCAATTTCCTTGAACCTTCTCTTCTTATCTCACACTTTTGTGAATCAAAAGTAACTTTATGACCTTGGTCACACATTTGTCTCACACTTAGAAGATTATGTTTCATATCTTCTACCAATAGAAAATTTTGTGTCTTTTTATTCTTGTTCCGAAATCGCATTGTGCCTTCTCCAATAATTTTGGCTGAATTATCATTTCTGAAGGAGACTGGTCCATTTATTTCCGTTCACAACGTAAGAAATTTGTCTCTATCACATGTCATGTGTTTTGAACACCCACTATCAACATACCAACCATGTTTCTTCTGCTTAGCTTGTAGAGCGAATGTGCATTCTTCATTGCTATACTGATCTTGTTTTCTTATCCATGTCATTTTCTGAGGTTCTTGTCTGTGACTGTTGTTATTCTATTGAGGTTCTTTAGGAGGGACTGTCATTCTGCAATTTTTGGCCGCGTGTCCAAAATTGTTACATTTGTAACATTCCACTTCAGTGCTCAAAGATTCAAACCTGTTGTAACTTCTTTTTTGTGTTTCACTAGGTCCTCTTGAGTAACCCCTTTGTGTATGACTCTCAAAGTTGTTATTGTTCTTTTTGTTAGCTCTGCAACTCACAGCTTTATGTCCAAAATTATTACATGTATAACATAAACCAAAAAATATAGTTTGATACCTGGCAGTTGAAGATATTCTAAAAGAGGGTGCTCTTATGAATCCCTCTTCTTCTTGAGGCCTATCTGTATGTTGTTGATTTTGAAATATGAATCTTCTCGGTGGAGGAGTGTCCCTGTAATCTTCCTTGTACATCTTCCTATCCCCTTTGATTGTTTATGCATAGCTTTTTGGATTTGTTTCTTGCTCTGTTGTTTTGGAGTTTGATCCCTTTTCTATCTGATTGCATCCAAATACAGACTTGTCAAGATGAGATTTTTTACTGTTGATAATGTCATCCAAAACTTTTGAGCTATTCTGCATATTTTTCTTTTGAATATCCTTTCTTAGTGTGACAATATTTGCTTCCAAGTTTCCAATGATCTTGACCTTTTCTTCTAGTTTTTCTTTGAGTGCTTCTTCAATTTTTTTATCTTCTTTTGTTTGAACCGTCAATCTTGTGATCATTTGTTCTAGTTCTCGAGTGTCCTTTTTCTTGTCTAGTTCTTCTTGTAGTTTCTTCTTTTTCTTCTTTTCTCTTCTGATAACTTCTATGGCACACATTAATTCTTCTCGATAGTCAACTTCTGCCTCTTCAATTTTGTCTTCGACTTCTTCATATCCTTCTTTGGCTTCTTCATATTCTTCTTCGGAGTCTTCTTTGTCGGAATATTTTACTGTCATGAATAGAACTCTTCATGTCTCACTGTCATTGATTTCATCTTCATCTGATGATGAGATGTCTTCTTTGATGCATAAGCTTTTCTTGAAATCTTTCTTTGTAGTTCTTTTGCCTTTATATGTGTGTTTGCCTTTTTAGTAACCTTCATCATTTCTCTTTTTCTTATGAGGACATTTGTTAGAAAAATGACCAATGCGATCATAATTAAAACAAAATAAAGGAATCTTACCTCTATACCCACCATTGGTTCCCTTTTTCGGTCTTTTGACGAAGTTGACCACTTCTTCATCATCTTACGAGACATCGTTGCTCCTGTTATATTTTTCTTGTTCCTTTTTATTTTTCTTTGATCTTTTGGATGCTTTGAAGGTTGCTTCTTTTACATCTGGATTTTCATGTTCAGTTATCATTTCATATGATATGAAGATTCCATGCAGTTCGTCCATGCTTATTGAGTTTAGATTTGATCTTTCTTCTAGTGCTGATATCTTAGGGTTGAATCTCATAGGAAGAGATCTTAGTACCTTTTGAACAATCACATATTCTTTGATTTCTTCTCCCAATTCTATGATTGCATTCACTGTTTCGTCAACTCTTAAGAAGTAGGCTGCAATATTCTAATCTTCCTTCATTTTTGGTTGTTCGAACTGACCTCTATAAGTTTGAAGTTTTGTTGCTTTGACTTGTGTATCTTCTTCGTAAATATTTCGAAGCTTGTCCCAAATCTCTTTGGCAGATTTACGATGTGCAACTTTGGTGAATATTGTTTCATTGAGACCATTCAAAAGTGCATTTGTAGCTTTGGAATTATTCTGACCAAGTTTCATTGCTTTTTCATTTGTTGGTGGAACTGTTGGTACTGTGTATCCATCTACAATTGATTGTCAAATTTCAAACCCATGTGTTTGTATATATGTCTTCATCCTTATGCTCCAAAAAGCATACTTATGTCCATAAAAGTGTGTTATTTCGTTTTTATATGAGTTGGTACTCTCCATGATCTACCTTTCAGTGGTTAAACTAATTTCTGAAGGAACCTGCTCTGAAACCAGTTGTTGGATTACTGAGAGGGGGGGTGAATTAGTAATAGAGTAATTATAATCTGTTTTCTCCAAATAATCCAAGTGTTATATCAATGTAGAAGTATTATCCAATAATGAGCAATAAGAAATGAACAATCACACACATACACAGTACACCAATGTTTTATGTGAAAACCCAAATCGGGAGAAAACCACGGAATGCTTTATCTTATATGTCTTGAAGAATTACATTCATTGGAAGCACCAACTTCCTTTGTTTTCCAGCTGCAACTGGAAGGAGGCCCCAACCCCCTAGTTTCTCAAGCTACAACCTGAGGGAAGATCCAACTCCCCAATTCTCTGGCTACAACTAGAAGGAGGCTACAACCCCCTATGTTCTCCAGCTACAACCGGAAGGTGGTTACAACCACATGTCCTTGCCCTGTCCAACCGCCCTGAAGTAGAAGTAGAATGATGGAACCACTATCACACTATCACTATGATATATACTATTGTAAACATGTACCAATAAACCTGAACCATGCATCAACCTGTACCTCAACCTGTAGTCAACCTATACCATAAACAAGTGCATCAATCATGCACCAACCTGTACCAAACATTTTGTAATCAACCTGTACCATAAATAAGTGCAACCAACAATGTACCAAGTATGTACCAATCATGTGTCAAGTACTCATCAACTATGAATCATCAATATGTACCAACATCATCAACTATACACCTCATGTATGTGCCAACTCATCAACTACTTGTCTCAACCATGTACCCAACTTGTACCTCAACCAAAATCCCTCATCAATTTCATCATCCAAATATGATTTTTAACTCTATAATAGACCTATAATATATGATCACATACCTACAAACCTTCCTTAACTTTAACAACAAGAGACTAGCATTTTCATCAAATGTTTATTTAATCTCACAAGACTAGTTTTGGATTAGTCAAAAACCCTAACTTGAAATAATCATAAATTTGTACCTGTAATGAATAAATATCTGAAACGGATACACAATGTTCTTCAGTTTGTTTTATGCAATTCCTCCAGGTTTCACTACTTGGAACCTCTCAGAAAAGGAGTTATGGCAAAAATGGCACACCTTGTTGAATTTTGGCTTATTCTAGAGAGTGACCTTGTAGAGCGTCCCCCGCATGGAATATTTGTTGAATTTGATATGAAACTATTACACATAATACTACAAACTTTACTCTAACCAACACATTTGGTCTTACTGAATTTGGATCTGTTATGAAGAAGTTATGACGTTTTTACCCAAAACACTTGTTTTTGGCTAGTTTCAGGACTAGCCACAAACCCTATTTTCCACGGAGTGTAACTCCAAAAATACAACAACCCAAAAGATTAATTTTTTACCACAAATAATTGGATATGTTTCCTCAATGGAATAGAAATTTCACGGTCTTAATCATTCTAGAAAAAAAATTATTGCGAAAATGGTGAGATGACCTGGAAAAAACATACCTTAGAAAGCATCATCAAAAGAATTTATCCTTCCTTGAATTCCGGCCTTCTTTTCTTCAATTTCCTCGAAAATTAGGCTTATATATCCTTTGGTTACCTCAGACACCTATATGTATTCAATATTCTCAAGTGTGTCTAAAATGAGAGAGCCTTGCCTCTTATTTATACTCTCAAAGTAGCTTCCTTAAAAACATCTTCTAAGTCACTTTGTCCACTTTCCTTATTTTAGGGTTAAACCACATCTAATTTCTCCATTAAATTTATTATTTAAATAATTTATTTTGTATTCAATTTGAATTATAGTACACTCATCACTTCCCTTTATTATTTACCTTCTAAGATCTCTTAAACCACTTTGACTACTTTGACCTTTTGGGACTTCTAGATGACATACGAGGGTCCTCCAACTTTGTAAGGCCATAGCTATCAAACCATGAGGAGTTATGTGGCGTTCCACATACCACCATAAATGGAATGACATGTAATATCCATCTATAATATTATTACCTTCAAATATAGCAAAAATCATACCTTTATCCATCAAACAAACTTGGGTCCATTACCCAAACCTGGGTTCTCCAACTTCACATGGTCATAACTCTCTAACTGTGAGGAGTTATGTGACGTTCCACATACCACCGGAAATGGCATGAAAATAACTATCCATATAGGATAGTTTCCCTGACAAATTCACTATCCTTCATCTCATTATTTCACAACTAAGCATGGGTTCTCTTACTCCACAAAGCATCTTCCCGTGAGGGCTTTCACCATAAGGGGACCACTTTGGAGTTCATCCATATTTACTTCTTATCAACCATGACAAGACAATAATGAGTCATATTTACATCAAACAATATTGGGTCCATTACCCAAACCTTTGTGTTGCGAGGCTTTCTTCAAGGGTTGACATCAATGACAACTAACCTTAATCAACAAGCACAACCCGGTGAAGGAACCCTGGATCATTCGTTCTACTTTGCAAGATGGAAGCTATCTCAAGTAGAATAGAATTATGCAACCAAATAACATGAAGGGTCGGTGATGGTATATGCACTTTGGAAGTTTTGGAATTACCTATTAGGCTACCCATTTGATTTCTTCATGAATCAATCTACATTAAAAAATTTAGTTAACAAGCTAATTCTAGAAGGCCAGATTTGTCATTAATTGTTATTGTTTCAAGAATTTTATTTTGAAGTGGTCATAAAGCTAGGGAAATAGAATGTTGAGCCCGATCATCTATATTAGGTGCAACATAGAGGAACTATGAGGAAAGTGGAAAAAATATTTGATGCATATCTCTTTCATGTGGAGTCCATTCTAGACATCTTCATTTAGAACACTAAAGTCCTCAATATAGGGTTAGCACCCAAGGGATATGGTTGGCATCAGTGTTAATATTTGGTGGTACACATTGTTAATTACAAACTCAACATAGGACAATTGTACAAGTTAGATACTAATGGGATTATGTGAAATGTGTGATGGACCATGAGCATGTGACAAAACTTTGATAAGAACATGATGGTCAATTAGTGGGGCACTATAGTGGAAAATCCACTGCAAGGAAGGTTTTTCATGTAGGGTTGTGGTGGTGAAATCTCTTCACAGATGTCGTAGACTACACCAAGCAATGTGATGCATGTCAATGGGTGGGATGACCCTCAATGAGAGATGAAATTCCATTACAATCAATTGTCATCAGAAAGTTATTCCAAAGTTGTATAGTGGATTTTATTGGTCCCATCAACCCACCGACGTGATATTTAGAGGTGAAATACATTATCATAGCTACAAATTACTTGACACACTACGTGAAACTGTAGCTAGATTTAGTTTTGAGAATATAGTTACCAAATTTAGATGTCCCTGAAACCTGACTGGCAACCATGGTTAGCACTTCCTTATGGGTGGGGTTGCCATGTTGGTAAAAAAAAATATGATCCATCATCATAACACAATACCATACCACCCATAAGCCAACAAAATGGAAAAAGTGTTCAATAATATCCTAGATCATGGATTGAACAAGGTTTATTCTATCAATCAAGATGAATGGGATGAGAGGATCCTCATGATATTATGGTAATATTGGATGACATGTAAAAACCTCATGTAGCACATGCCATTTAATCTAGTCCATGGCATGGGAGAAGTAGTTATTGCTACGTATATGTCTAACATGCAACAATTACAGAAGTGGATGAACTTGTTATTGCAACTTGAAGAATATCAATTTTTGGTTGGGTACCATCAAATGGTTTAGAAATGATATCAAAAATCCATGCATGACCCATATATTCAACACAAGAAACTTATAGATGGAGGTTTAGTTTTAATGTATGATATTAAGTTTTGGAAACACCCGAGAAAAATATGAATGCACTGGCAAGAACCGTATATGATGGTGCAGATTTCAAGTGAGGATGCAATATGGCCAGTGTAACTCAGTGACACACTGAAAAGGAATTGGGTGAATGACACCATCATAAAACCCTATATGGTGTCCACCCTTGTAGAACCACCTTGAGATTTTGAAGGTGGAAGGAGTTAGTGTATTATAATAGAACTCAATATCTACATTCACTTCCAAAATTTTCCTTTCTTTAATTTTATTTATGCAATTTCAAGTTTCTGTAGATTCAATTCTCATTTAATTTTGTTGTTTGTCACTTTTGTATATCTAGGAAGAATAAAGTAGAACAAATATAGGGTTTTTTAGACTCAACGAATCTCTGCTAGAACAAAGCTATATGGTTAGGGTGTTGGCACCAACATGGGATATATGAGAGGGGGGATGGAATTGATGTCATGGGAAAAAGGGGAACCACAAAGCTAATGGACCACCACAGGGGGTGTGTCTACATAGGGTTAGGCCCCTATGGGTGGGGTGTCCCTCTGTTATAAAATGTTACTTGAGGGGATTTGATTGATAGGATAGCTAACTTATGTCACATGAAATATGAATGCAAGTGACATCAAAAAAATATTTGATCAAATTGAAAGGGAAACCAAGTCATTCATGTCAAGGGATTGACAATTGTTTCCAACGAAATATTAGGTCTAGTGATGATAACCAATCCATGGATATTTTCCATGATGCTCAATAAAGGGAGCTATGATGGGCATGGTACCAGGTAAACTCCCATGTGATTTAGGTATTCATGATCTCTAGGTTTGGCATTCTTAAATTACCTTAGATCTAAAAATATAAGATAGAAGAGAAAATCTATAACTTTAGAAATAAATCAAAGCATTCACAAAATAATCAACACTCAAGAATGTAGAGAAAAAACCCTTGAGGTAGGATAATACCAACTATTATTCCTTAAGGAAGGAAAACACTTCTCAAGCAATGTTTGATACAATTACAATATTATTCACCATGACTTGATACATTACTTACACTTCTTTATATAGTATTGTCTATCTCCTAGGAACATTCTAGAGAAAGAACATTCTAGTAAGTGGAACCTTCTAGTAATAATTCTCACATCTATTGTTTTCACACTAGTACATAGGCCTCATTTATTAAAAGTGGCCTTCATACATAGAAATATCTATTACTATTATCATTGGGTACCTCCCTAAGTACCCCATAATATCCCCTAGGTATATTACATTCCACTCCTTCGCATGTTTCATCCTCGAAACATGGGAAGAAACCTTACATTATGATTGACTAAGCAATGTAGCCAACTGGTACCAAGTATGAGCATCCATCCAACCTAATGGAATATGAACATGATGTCCAACTACTACCTTTCCACCTTGATCTTGATTCTTGTTGCTCTTTTGGTGCCATTGTCCTGCAATGCTAGTAGTCCTCCATGCACTTCATGATTGGTTTCCTTTCTGGTGCCACGTTCATCCATAATGACTTTGGTGATGCTCATGTCCCTTCCTTGATGATTGTTGATCCAAGGATATTCAAGAATAGCATCCACGTCATTCATATCTATGGCATGAAAATAAAAATGCAACACATATTTATCCATTGTAATCTTCAAATATTTAAAAATTTAAATATTTTCACCTTCAACCTGTTGGAACATTGGGTTCTCTGTAAACCTCACCTTGTCGAATTAAGGGAGATAATGAATTATTAGGTCCTACTATCGACTAAACTAATGGTTGACCATGTCCACTTTGGATTCTAGATCTACATTTTTTGGACAGTTGCAACCGAATCGATCTCGTGATTGTTAGTTTTGTCCATGACCAAACCTATTTATAGATGATTCTTATGGATCAGTCTATCATCTTCAAGAGAGACTATTTCTCTCTCTCGCGGAGTGTGTTTGTGTTTCAGTGCAACGGTGTCTTTAGACACAACCACTGCTCTCGGATCCTCTATTCTCCTCTGCAGCTATTTACCTATCCCAACATGGTATCAAAGAAAGGTTTTGTGATCTTGGATTCGCAAAGAAGACAGTTGGATGATATTAAGACAGTGGTGAAGTCATTTAACCTATATTGAGTTTTGTGATGCACATATAATCTCTCTTTTGGCATAATTCCCTATTTTGTCATGTTTTGAACTATTGAAGCTATTTAAAACTTCGCTAGAGTTTTTTATACTGAGTTGCAAAAAATATTTTCTCTTTCTACGTGTTATGGGTATTGTCTGGCAAGCCTTTATTTGAATATAGTATCTTAGTCTTGTTCCCTAGTTCTATGACGTAGGATTGTTTAATGGTACACCCATTAGACTAGATTGCATTGTGGATACGTCAACCGATCCATTGGTGGCTCTTTTTCGACATACTTGGTTGTGTGCAAGGATTCGTTCGACCGACAAAGAGTTACGAGCGTTCTCTCAACTCAATCAAGCTTAAAACTCTCTTAATCGACTAAAGTTGACTATCTCGACAAGAGGAAGGACACTTGTATAACCATCAACTAGAATCATCTCACTCTCTGACTCGACTTAGCATGTCATCGACCATAATCGATTCACTCACTGACTCAACCTACATGCCATTCTAGCTCATTATCCATCGACTAGTCTCGACTCGACCTAGACCACTCGTGACTCGACTGGATCCATTTGACTTCACTAAACAATTTTGACTTTGAATTGCCCCTTTTTTTTCTCTTTCGTCGATCCGCAGAATCAAATCTGTTGGGAAAAGTGTTTGGCCAACTCAAGGTTTACTAGACCTATATAGGCTCTCACCGATTCATAGAATCTGCCATCAAATTGTTTGTCAGATTGTTTGCTTTCCCATTGATCTGATCGTGACCTTGTAATTGACTTGGAGCCAACCAGAACTACGATTTGTCGACTGGTCTATTCCTTACATGGATGGTCAGATACATGCATGTGATTGCAACATTTGTGGCTCCACATTAATGGATGTACATTATATTTGCTAAATAGAGGTAGCATACCAAAAGATCGGCTTGGTATAAGTCGACTAGATAATCTTGTTGCTTGTGGTCGACTTTTTTCCAATACATTTTCTTTTCGAACCATCATTTACAAATTTGGTGCCTTGGTTCTTTCCCTCTATTGATGATGGGCATGCTTGATGAAGATGAAGTCTTGGTTTTTCAGAAATTGCAGTAGACTCGTGAGAAAAAGGCCATTGCCTTGGAAGAATCTCATAATCAACTTTGTACAGAGGTCATTGACTTGCAGAATGTTGTTGCACATTTGCAAATTGAGAATCGACGATTGAAGAATGAACTAGAGAAAACCCATACCCAACTGGAAGATGAGGTTGCCTTCTTTCAAACTAACCTTTTGTTGCAGTTTGATAAAAAATCTAGGAAAGTTTTTGACCTAAAACGAACAATGGAGACTATTTTCCAAGATCTTGTAGATGTATTTGGAAATAAATCATATCATGTTGATGATCTGGAGAAGTAACAAAATATTTGTCATACAGAAAATGTTGACTTGAAGACAAACCTTTGCAAACTAGAAGAATCCAATACCCAACTAGCAAATGAAGTTGCACATTTACAGGCCTATGTTGATGAGATTCGTGAAGAAGTTGCTCCTCTTCAAGAAGACAGCAATTGTTGTTTGATGAATAGCAGGCTCTAAAATAATATTATGATGCCATATTAGTGCAGTTGATTGAGAAGGATGTGATTATTCAAGGCTTGTAGGAATACAAACAAAACCTTGAAGATGAAGTTCGTCGACTACAAAATGTTGAGAAGAAGAATGTTGTTGTTGATCTACCAAGATCCCCTATTACTTCTTCCACCCTTGATAATTTTGATTGTGGTCTAGCTATTTGTAAGAATACTGGTGATCGTGTTTTTTCTCTCAACTTTGAAAAACACACTATAGGTATTGGGTCCTGACTATTCAGCAAGATGGGATACATCAGAGGAGTACTTGGGAAGAATGGACAAGGTATTGTTGTTCTTGTTACCCTTAATATGAAGTCACCAAGAATAGGTCTTGGATATGATATTGTTGTTTCCTCCATGCCTAGATATGCCCTTACTACAACTAGGGAAGTTTTGTTTGTTGTAGGTGGAGTTCAAACTAGTTTTCCACAAGAGCAACCTATTGTTGATTATGTTGAATAGATTTGATGAGTTGGTTTTTCCTAACATGCCAAAATTTGAGAATGTTTTTACATATGACATTGTTGTTGATATGTCGGGTTGTTATGATCTTGTAAGTGAACCTAACCCTGAGCCTAATTCCTTTGATCAACCAGCACAAAAATGTGTTCTCTATCATCATCATCGCCATAAAATCAAAGGAATGGCAATCATGCTTTTAGATCTTTGCAGAAGAGACATGAAAGATAGAATCATGGACCAATACTGACTACTAGGATAGACTATGGTTGGGTTGATGAATGGTCATGGGATAATCTAAATAGATGTTTGAGCATGTTGTATCGTTGTGTATCGTCAGTTGTACAGTCGCACAACGTTCCTATTCCTTACTAATTTCCTTGGAAGTGGTTGAACGAGGATCAACCCGACATGACAGTCAATTGGAGTTCGATTGGGATATTGGTCAACTAAGGTTTGGCCACACATGACCGTCGACTAATGTTTCAGCTGAGCATTCATCAACTAAGTTGTTCGACGTCTGGTGTTTGATGAGACCGACTGAACCATGTTTGATTGTGTATTGTACTTGATACAGAGACTGTTTGGATACAAAGACTGTCTGGATTGACATAGACTAATTATCTTGGTGTGTTTCTTGTCTAGTCGACTGATCGACTAGTCTGTGTTGTCTTCTTGTCTATTCGACTGACCGACTGGGGCTATGTTTTGGAATGCAGTTTTGCAACCAGCTTGTCTATTTTGCATTGATCAATGTTGATGGTGACAATGTTCAGACTTCTTCAGGAGTGTTGTAATACCGTGTTTTATCATCTTTTGCAGTCATAACAAATTCAAGGGGCAAAGTTATGTTCTTTGTAATTTTGTTTCCTCCAAGCTGAGTTTATGGGGAGGTGTTGGAACATTAGGTTCTTTGTAAACCTCACATTGTCAGATTAAGGGAGCTGACCAATTCTTGGGTCCAACCACCGACTAAACTAATGGTTGACTGTGTCCACTTTGGATTCTAGATCCACATTTTTTGGACAATTCCAATCGACTTGATTCCATGATTGTTGGTTTGGTCCATGACCAAACCTATTTATATATGATCCTTATGGATTGGTCTATCATCATCATGAGAGACTATTTCACGCTCTCATGGAGCGTGTTTGTGCTTTAGTGAAAGGTGTCTTTAGAGACCACCACTGCTCTTGAATCCTCCATTCTCCTCTGTGGTTATTTACTTGTCCCAACACAACCTGTGTGCTTTGAATATTATTTGCATGTACTTACAACCTTTTAGCCAAATTAACATTGATAAAATTATGCATGCAATGAGGAAAACACTTTTATAACTGGGGTGGAATGTAGTGTATCTAGGGGGGTAATATGCGGTATCTAGAGAGGTACCCAAGGGGAATAATAATAGTTGGGTAGTTATGTATTGTTATGTATGGAGGCCAATAATAGTAAATCAGACCTATGTAATAGTGTGAACACAATAAATGTGAGAAGGCTTACTAGAAGGTTCGACCTACTAGAATGTTCCTTCTCAAGAATGTTCCTAGCAGATAAATAATATTATATAAAGAATTATAAGCAATGCATTGAGTCATGGTGAAGAATATTATAAATGTATCAATCATTGCTTAAGGAGTGCTATCCTTTGATAAGGATTAATATATTTTGTTACCCTACCTCAATGGTTTTCTCTCTAATTATCGTGTTCAATATTTTGTGTGAGTGATTTGATTTATTGTTGATATTAAGAGTTTATCTTCTATATTTCATGTTTAAATTGGAGTTACATAACAAGTGGTATCAGAGCACTTTCCTAGGCCAAGAAAAAGGGGCATTGTTTTTCATTTTTTGCAAGTTTTCAAATGAGAAAAGAAAAAAGAAAAAAAGAGCGAAACACTCAAATTTATTCATGTAGCTTTCTAAGCATAAATTGAAGAAATTGGTTGTATATCTAAATATTTTTCATAAAAAGAACCGATTTAAAAAAAAAAAAAACATCTTAATTGAAGTTCGGGAGGCTAAGATATTATTGATTTAAAATCATCATTTTTGGGGGGGGTTTCCGAGGACGACCACACAATTTGCAAGTTTCTATAGCCTTTGATGTATAATGTGCCAAAAATAGTAATATATCTGAGTTCCTCTCAGGGAAAAAGAAAAATGATCTCAAAAAAAAATTGTTGATTTAAAATCAACAATTTTTCATGGTTTTTCTGTGACGATCGCGGGACTGGAGCACTCATAACTTTTGGCAAGGTGCTCATATTTCCATTAGACCATCACCATTGGATAGAGGATTTTTAAAGGTTTGATTTGCTATATTATATGTTGTGCTTTCGATCAATACCTTTTGCATTATAGCCATTGAAAAATTTTGTTCTCAAACCCTAGTGGATCTGCTAAATGCCAATATGACAAGATTGATGAAAAAACCTTCCTAAATCACTCTATAAGCATATGTATTTGGATCAATGGAGAGTATTGTGAAGAAATATATGTTTGGTATGATTTAAAGGAAGAGTGTGATGATTAGTATATGGATGGTTATCATTTATGGGATGACAACCACTTTCATCTTCTATATCATAACTCTACTCCATCTTATGTAGAGAAAATCATTAAGGAAAATTAGGAGCCCATTATTATCACTGGTGTTCATATTGCATATTCTACAGTGGTATTGTTCCTTCCAGATTGAACCCCAACCCTTTACCACTATGCAGATGATATTTTTCATAATTATATTTATTTGAATCCCCATGTCATCGATGGGTATTTGAAGTATATTAATTGGTCATTCATGGAGCTCATGAGTCATCAATTGGGAGTCATCTTTAGCACTCATACATGGGACCCATGTTACAGTGGATCATGGAATAATTCAACATGGTGGCTAGCACTTCTAGATGGAATCCTTCCATAAGGATTAATATATGGTCTTACCCTACATGGTGGCTAGCACTTCTACATGGAATCCTTCCATAAGGATTAATATATGGTCTTACCCTACCTCAAGGGTTTTCTCTCTAATTCGTGTGTTCAATATTTTGTGTGAGTGATTCTATTTGTTGTTGAGATTAAGGGTTTCTCTTCTATATTTCATAATTATATTGGAGTTACATAACGTAAATAGAGATGAAAGCATTGGTCACAAAACTCAGAGATGGAAAATATTCCAGGCATCAAAATTGAATTTGTTTTGAATTAGCAATAACTCGACCTACAAGTTGGATCCAACCTCATGGACAGTAAAAAATAAATAAATAAACGGTGGCTAGTGTTGGATATGTCATGTATCCTTTGCATGTAGACTTAAACACATCCTAGAGGGTGTTTGGGTGAAGGGGGACCTGCCCCCTGGCTAGGGGGGCATGGGGACCAGTGATCCCCCCTTTGAGGGTTCAGAGGTAGATCCCCTGAGGAATTGTTTTTTGTCTATTATGTATTATTTTGGCCAATGGTTTTAACCCATTAAAATACAATCATGGTTAAGTAATTATGGTTGTAAACTAATCAATATTAACATATTAGGATATTGGATGTTGTAAGATACCTAAATATTATATTGTAAATGATAAATTTAATACAATTAGATAAAGAGAGGTACAATTTTCAATTATATTGATTTTATTAATTAAAAATTTCCAAAATAAATATTTGTGTAATATGTGCAAGCCATTGTTATTCCTAAAACTAACTTATATACCATTTATATATATATATATATGTTTCAAATTCATTTCAAATCAATATCTACCCATCAAATTCACCCTTAAAATTCATTCTTTATAAGTTGTAATTCAGAACTTCACCATTTTTTCCAAATGAGTGAAATATGGTCACTATTTTATTTACATGTCGTTTCTAGTATTTATTTTGGATAACTGCACTTCATGATTTATCATAAATATTATTTTGGGCTCGAATTCTTTTGACAAGACGAACTATTCTTTTACAAGATGAACTATTATTTTTAAATAAAGGATTTAATTACTATCTAATAGACCCATTTTGAGAAAAACAAAAGAAATGAAAGCATTGACTTTTTAGTTTAGGCGTTGTTTATTTATTTATTTTTCATTTTACATATATTTTACTTGGTCACATCAAGGCAAGGGCTATGCCACTATATAGTTTTGTTAAATAAAGTGATCTTGATTCTTCATTTGTTGGTACATGTAAATGGTTGATTTTAGTAAACCTCAATTATAATTCTTTACTCTGAATATCACGTATATCTAAAAGGCATGTTGTAGTTTTATATTTATGTCAAAATGTATGAACAATTTTTAATCTTTTAGTAGAAAAGAGGACTTTGTTTATGAAAATAACTAGCAAATAAGATCAATTAATCCATTTTTCCATTTTTTTAAACGTGTAAATACTTTTAATTAATAGATGAGAGCTATGAACTCGTTGTGCCCTCAACACTCCCATACCCAAAGTATGGGTCCACTTCGAAAATTTTGGATTTGGGCCTTAGAATTGTTGATGATTGAAAAGTTTCATTCTTGACTTGAATACTTCATTAAGTTTTGTCTAACTCAAATGTCCTTATGGAAGCCCTCGTGGTAAAACAAATAAACATTAAGTTCTATTTTGGGGACCTAGCTTCATATTCTCACTCTAAAAAGGAAAGGAAATGGTGTATTGGGGTTTATTGTCCCTTTCTCCAATCCAACTTTTTAACCCAAATCTTCGAAATTTTAATATAGTGGAAAAATGACTTTTAGCTTATGGATAAAAATGATATCTAGTTTTATTGAGCTTCAAGGTAGGGTTCACACTTACATCGAATTGGGGATGAAATGGTTATTTGTTTTTAGGTTTAAAAACAAGAGTTTAGTTGCCTAGTTCTGAATAAATATTTGTGTTTGTCTCATGTCAAACCTAAAAGAGGGGATCAATCTTAATGATGAACCTTATCTCACTTTGACATTCATTGTAGGGCATCCCTTGGGTCGCGGGGTCACAACATCATGGGAAAATGACTATGCTTAGATATTCAATGGTTTGATCACTGCTATGGGACCTAACAACTAATCAAAATGTCTAACATTGGGAAATGATCAATGTTGTGGGCCCGACCATGATAAATATAATGTGTTTAAATGTTGCATCTCAGGGCATGGCAAGCTTAACTAAATGACAAATTTTCCTCAATGCCTTCGACCTCCAATAATGGTTCCACTATAGTCAACTTTCATCATGACATTTCTAGTTTCGAATTTCGATAATGGAATAGATTTGATATATCAATTGTGAAGATTTCTTAAACTCCAAGGCTTGATTAGGTGGCGTGTTACACATCAAAATTCCTCACTTCGACAGTGTCACATTCTCATTGTCGTAAGTGTTGTAAGTGTCTTACTTTTGTCGCATTTGTTGTAAGAGTCGCATCAAGAACGACACCATGAAAACACTTGATAAAACCCCTAAAACATGTTAGAAGAAGAAGCCCCATCATCTAATAGTCAGCACAAATGTTTTTCTATGGGAATTTCTCATCTTAGAAACTTTTGGGAAGATCATCATTCCCCTGCTCATATACAAGGAGCGTTGGCGCTCTTTTTCCATCTCAGGTGGAGCGTTGTAGAGTTTTGTTGCCCATTATAAGGGAGCGTTGAGTTAGTTGAGGAAAACTTGGAAGAAATATGATTTTCTTCTAAAGACAGTTATGGATGGATCGAGTTGGTTTGGCTCAAATCTAACTCATGGGCTGCATCTAAGGTAGATATCACAACTATTAGATCCATATCCTCAACTAATTCCAAATACACCCGAGGTGGTTGAGCTTCTCAAATCCTATAAATGGAGGCATTCTCATGGTGAACAAAAGAGGAGAAAATCAACAAAACATTGTTATTTTTATTGTGGATATTTCGAGCAAGGGTTGGACAAGGAGGACTTGGAGAAGTTGTTGCAACATTATCTGAAGATTGTAAGTTTACTTTTGAATTTCTCATTAATATACTTGGCCTATTTCCTTCAAGTGTGTGTTTACATGTGCTTGTCTATGCTTGTCTTAATCTTCATAGATCGATTCATTTTGTCTAATCCATTAGAGTAGGAGATAGTCGTTTGTTTCTTGTTGTCCATTGCAGGTACTTGTTACGAGGAAAATCTCTCTATGAAATGGGGTAAACCACAATAGACGGAATGACTATAGAAATCAATTATAATCCCAAGTATTCTATATAAATGAAATGCTAACAAGACAAGATAAAGATCCTACCTCATCCGGACGTTCGATGAATACCACCATCGAGCATGCAACTCAAAGATTTATACCTATAACTTGTCCTCAACAACCAAGATACGCAAGCATATGGTGATAATATATAATGTTAGCATATAAAATAGCATAATCCATTAACATACATGATGAATACACCCATGGAATAATAATTCAAATATTTGCAAGATATCAATTGTACGAGAAAAGAGTATTTCTATTAAAATAATCAACAGAAGTATACAAGTGACAAACTTATGTGTCGGCACATCTCGGAACCAAGAAACTAAGTCCCTTCTAGTTGGGCATCCACCACTTCAATCATCCACCAAAGGCAAGCTCATATAAAGGAGACAATGAGGTTCTCCATCAAAGAAGGAATAGCTTGGGGGTTGAACAATGTGTTCATAATTTAAAGGATAAAGAGATGCAGACTCAATGTGAAGTGAAAATTTCTCCAAAGTATCTTTTCTCTCAAAATTTGAATTCTCTCTTCTTCCACAGCTTGGATATGGCTCAATTTCTAGCCTTCAAATGGAACTGAAGGGCCAAGTCGGAACGTTTCCAATATATGGAAGGTCAAGGATCATGAATCTCATGACATTACATGGAAACCCGACACAATTTTTAATTTTGAACACCAAACTCGATGTGCGCGGGCTATAGTGGTGCAACCTGCCTGCATATACACATGTTGTCTAACTGGTAGGGCACGTATATGTAGAAAAATATGATTTTTGGCTCAGGGAAGTACAAAATTGGACTTCAAGTCTACATAGGGAAATAGAAAGGCCATCCAAGAAAGCTGCATGAGGTGGGGGAAAAATTGCTATAACAAATGCCCCCTAATGTGTGAGGTCAGAGGAGTATCTACAATGGTAGAAATACATTATAATTCCAAGAAGTGGAGTAATGGAGACTCAGGTGGAAGTGCTAGTTTCTCAAGAGAATATTAAAATCCATAATGACTTTGTACACATGGATGGAAATTTGAATTACATTGCAGATCCATGTGGAAATATAACAACTAGTTGGCCATGAATAGGAAATACAAAGTGGACACATTCCATAAGATATCATAGTCATGAACAAGGCTCGGTGGAAAACCGGTCTCAAAATCAATCTAAAGATATATGTATATAATGGAGTACATTTGATCTCCCATGATCACTGAATTCATATGAGTATTGGTCCAATGGCAACAACTCGGGAAATTTGTTACTGTAAACTGATGCTCCATGTCTTCAACACTATCCGCCAAAGGTGCAACTCTAAATCATGTGAATAGAGGAGTTGATGTCGAACACAATGAGACTTCGTTTGATTACCAATGATTAAGGTATATCATTAACAAATGTGAGATAACCTGTCGATAATGAAAGTAGGTATCAAGGCACCGAGTACATTCTTTCAAGTGTGAATAAAGGTGTTGAAGTTGAACACTTGAAGAATCCATCAATCAAGAGACATTGATGTATTCCCAACTATCGATGGCATGAGAGCCTGCCACTGATGACTACAAGCCTCTAGGTACTCATAGGACTCTAGGTCTCATTTCTAGAATAGATGAGTTGAAGTCGATGGAAGGAGAACCATTGAAAGGAGAGCATTAAGGCATCTCTCATCAATTAGCACGAGGTACAAAGAAATAGCTTGATGATTTAGAGGAACACGGAAAAAGAGGATGTTCACGAACCAACGACCCTCTTCATCTTTCGCATGCACCAGATGCAAGTAGTGCACGAAAAAGACCCTCTGAATAACATCCAATAGGGAAGATTGTCGACAAAGCTGAGGAAACCACCAATCGCAATGTGTGAATAGATTTTTTTTCGTCAAACAAAAGGGAAACCCCCCAGTCAATGACCAATGAAGAGATGTTGATTGATGGGTTCAAGGTTACCTACTTATAATGACAGTAGGACCAGGGTGCACGGTAGGACTACAGCTTCATGTGACTCTGAGACACACTAAGGGTATGGTCAACATGAAAATTCAAGAGTTCTGAGAAATGGTCTACACAGGATTATAGACTTACTTTGAACAACAGCATGAGACATATGGAGGGCTCTAGCAGCATGGACTTGATGATGAAACTTTGTAATGCAGGAGTCATAAATCAAACTCTCCATAGGGACTGGAAGAATAACCAGTCGTAGGAGTAAAATCTAAGTAACGAGCTCAACTTCCTAAGGTCATGCTAAGCCCAAACTTTGGATGACAAGTGGAATCAAAATTTTGTGCTATGTTCAAAGGCAACACAACTACTAGCGATATAAGATAATATTCTTTTCCCGCCAGTATTTTTTTGTTTTTTCATAGCAAAATGAATGCTATGATACATGGGAGGAAACGAGTGTCGCGAGTAAGCAACTGGCTCCAAATAGTGGAACATACCTATGCTCAATGAAAGGATGTGCATGCGGGGCATCGACACTCGTGGGAATGTTTCCTCCTAGGGTACAGGGTGTCAAGCTGCAAAGGATATAAACAAGGCTCTGCTTGGCTAGTGATGCAAATTGTTGAGGTAAGAGGCTTATAACAAGAAAGCGGGAATCGACAATATGCTCAATACTGCAAGCAGGAGGATGAAACGCAATTACAACTTAACTCCAAAGAATGTCCTTTTTCATAAATTTAGTCCCCTAGGCCCGAAAAAGTATAAAACAGTACCCAGGAGAACTCTTCTAGCCAATGTTGACTAAAGTGTTCCTTTTTCAAAATTAGTCTACTTGGTTAGAAAAAGGGTTAAACTTACAGCAAATAGATGTCCTTTCAAATCAATTTAACGAGTGTGAAAGAGACAAGTTCACTCAACAATCTTTTCACTTTTGAGATTGTCGAAAAAGAGCTTAACAAATACTCGGTGGGAGTCCCATAGGTAAAGGTCAGAATGCTTATGAGAAAGAATATGAGGTTTGAATGCAAAGTCATATCAGAACTATATAAGGGAATCCCGGTCCTATGGAATAATTTACGCATGGGCACCAAATGGCATAAATGTTATAACTAGGGCACCCATGTTTGGTAAGCCTATACCACTCAATAGCAACACTTCTAGTAGCAGTAAGAAGGTTATGTGTTGCTAAAAAATGGGTTTGTACCTAACGCATATGGATCACAGTCATAGGAAAATGCAAATATGCAAAATTGATTGAGAACCTATCCTATATGTTAGTGACAGAAAACACATGTCGAAGGCATGAACGAGCGATATGATGCTAGAAACTGCAAAAAACCCCTGGACAAAACCACCAAAACCAACTCCTCCCACTTCACTATTAGTCCACTAGGTCAAAAATTAGCATAAACTATATAAAGTGGATAAAAAATTTCTATTGATAGTAAAAATTAACAATTTTACCATACCATTTGAGTTTTTTACCCACATAGTGCATTTTAGACCATTTTTCCCATGATCTTCAAGTGTCAATTGCGGGAGCTACAATCAACAGAATTGACAACCGTCTAGACCAAGTAAGTGCCCCTTCCCTCCTCTTCATTTATAGTGGTTTAAATTTACAATTTAGCCCTCTTCTTTTTATTTTTAGAGGGCGCAATATGTAAATTAGGGTGTATGCGAGCTATAGTTTATTGGGTCGTGTATGTGTAGACATGTACACAAGAAAAGCAAATCTCGTCTGCGTATATGTGGTCCTACACACAACTGTTAACATTGTAGCCCACGTACAAGTCCACAAACAAGATTTTAAATTAATTTAACTCAAAAAAATATTTTCCTTTGGCAGGATGGTGCTTGAATGAAGAGAGAGGGAGCATGAGGAGGTGGATGATGAAGTGGAAAGAGATGCAGGGCCCAACTAGCTCTAAAAATATGTGGCCTTTATAAATCGTGGGCTCTCAAAGGGTTGAGTGCTCAAGTGAGGTTGCTCCAAATGCTCGTAAATTATTGGGATCCAAAGATAGAGGCCTTCAATCGGAAACCATTGAGGATTGAAGTAGATGACATCTATTTTATCATAGGATTGTCTCATCAGAGTGAGGTGGATAATATCAAAGCCTAGGGGGCTGAGGATGGTATGAACGTAAAATATTACATTTCCGCCCACTATGTTGCAGTCACAGATAAAGTAGGGATCCAACTCCCCATCAGGGCGATTGAAAACCTGAGCTTGAAGATCGTCGTTATTTCTCTTAAACAGATCTATGGGTCGGCCTCATTGCACCAAGCTTCATGGCCACTCATTTTCTACACAGTGAAGTGTTTATGACCCATTGTTTATGACTGGTGTACCGCACTGTTGACTAACATGAAGAGTTAGCTGACTGATTGCAAATAGGGGAGAAAGAGAAACTTTGGGTTTGCATCCATCTTGTGTAGTTTTTTCTTTCAACGGGTTCCAAGTTTGAGTCCTAGAGTGGATATCATTCCACATGGACCGCGCGATCCATCCATGTCATGGTGGACCGACGTGAAGAGGTGGTTAGGAGGTGGTAGGGTGCCAACCCCCTACAATGAGGATTTATTTTTGTGGTAGTGTCGACAGGTGATATCCATTGACGACTACCCCTATGATGGGATCGAGTACAGAGGGGATCCAGATATGCCTCTACCACCAGGCTCCGCCTACGGTGATATAGGTATGAAATTTTTTTATATATTTCATTTTTTGTGTTTTTGAAAAGGAATAAACAAACACAAATATGTGTGTCTAGTATCAAGTATTAACAGTTGGCTTGTTATGCAAATGTAGGTCTGCGACGACTAGACGGATTCCCGTGACATCGGCGAAGGAACTGGGGAGATGAGAACACGGGAGGAGAAGTGGATAGAGTGCTACAAAATGTGCAAGGGAACCTATCTCAATTGACGCACAGGATTCCTATGGTTTAGGTGGAGGATCCGCCAGAGGCTATGCAGCGGCAGGTGGTGGGTGTGCCCCATGTGTGGGTGCGACTGTTTCGGAGTCTCACAAACGTCATATTGTGCTATCATGATATGAATCTAATGCCAAGGCATAGATTCCATGGTCATATATATACCGACCATATATGTATTTTGAGGGTGTGAGCCCCATTTTGTATTATGATACCATATTCTTTGAAAAGATGAAACATAAAAACATTGGTCCTCAGCTTTACCTATATATGTTACAATGTGTACATTGGTGAATGTGTTTTCTTTACTTTAGTTATGTGACAAATTCCAATCTAAAACATAATTAGCATATGTATCGGATACATAATTAGAACTTCTAGGTATATGATTATAAGTAATAAAATCAAAGTATTGTTCTAAAATTCGTACCCATAGGAATCGTCGAAGTAGAGTACAGTTTTGCACGCAGTAACTGTCATTTAACTGACATACGACTAATTGGGAGTCCAGGAAAACCTCTAAAGACCGAACACCGTGTGAAATGGCATTGTGTAATAGTTCTATAATGACGTTATACTCAGCCACATTATTCGTTGTTGGCTCCAGACAAATGCCACCAGAAGACACCAGTCATCCCTTGGGTGAGTAAATGACCCACGCGGTGGAATCCATGTTTTGTGTATGATGAATGGCACCGTCTCTGAATCCTAAGTAAACTGAAGACTCCATTGACATCTACTAACCAAGGGAAAACCTAATAAGAAATCTGTTGAAACAAAGGAAAAGATATATATACACTAAGATAAATTGGTATACAAAGAGTCACGCCCAAGCTTGAGGGCTCAAGCATAATATCTTTTCAGGTAGAACCCATTTTTGGGCTCATCCATCATATTCCCTTCATAATCCTCCAATTCATAGGCTCCTTTTTCTAAAACACATCGCACGATATAAGGATCATGCCACATGGGGTTGAACTTGCATGCCCCCAATGTTTCTTTGGTTTGGTCATACAAGAGGACCAAGCCACCCTCAGCGTACTGTTGAGGACAGACAGACCTATAAAACTAAACCTTAACATGTCATTTATTCATTTCAATATATGTAGAGGCATATCGACGCTACTCATATAGGCACTTTAGGTGTACGAGGTGTTCTTCAAGATCAGATGTGTCAGGTAGGAGCTCAATTGTCAGTTTAAGGGAAGGGATTTCACATTCAATCGGAAGGATCGACTCCACACCGTGTACTAACTGAAAAGGAGAAAAATCATTGGAAGTCTTAATTGAGGTTCGATATGCCCAAAGTGCAGGGTAAAGCATTAGATGCCAGACAGACTTACTTTGGCTGATAGTTTTTTTCAAGATGGTCTTGAGAGATTTATTCACAGCCTCTACTTGTCCATTTTTCTGGGATAATAAGGGGAATAATGATCATGATTAAAACCCAGTTTTGATGCTAACTCCGCCATCATTTCATTCTGAAAGTGACTGTCGTGATCAGTGAAAATCTCCTTTGGGATTCTGAACTGGGCTATAATTTGGTTGAATACAAAGAATGTTGCAGTCTTACCATCATATTTAATGGTAGGCATGGCCTTTTCCCACTTATTGAAGTAATACACAACCACGATAATAAGTTGATGGCCCCCAGCCGAAGCTAGGTTACAGTCCATAAAATCTACCCCCCACTTGGTGAAGGGACCGACGGTGATGACTGGGTGAAGAGGGTTTGGATGCGAGCGCATTTTCTGAAAGAACACCTGGCAAGGGTGACACTTCTTGACCACTTCAACACAATATTTAAAAATTGACAGCCAAAAATAACCAGCTTGCAATATTTTTTGGGTTGTCGCAAGCCCAGATAGATGACCGCCAAAATCCCCACTGTGACAAGTATTAAGAACTGACTCAACTTCCTCGTGATTCAAGAAACAATGCAAGATATTATCCACTCCTCGACGATACAAAGTGTCACCGACGATAAGGTAATTTTTAGCTTGATGATGTAAACATCGTTGATCGTCTCTCAACAGATGTTGAAGTAACTTCAAGGTTTGAAGATAAATTAGAATGTCTCCATACCAGGGGTCCAAAGATGAGATAAGGAAAATATGTTCATCCGCGAATGAATCGTCATGAATGACATCCTCATCCAGTCGAGGGAAGTTTGATATCAACTCGGCAAAAAATAGTGATTTCTTAGATTTCGCTGAAGCAAAATCTAGATCAAATTCTTGCAAAATAACAATCCACTTATTGTATTTTCCCCCTATGATACACCTATCAAGGACGTATTGAAATGGATTAATATCATCAACTATGGTAGTTTTTCAAAGCAATATATAATTTCGTAATATTTAAACCGCATGTATGGCAGCCAAGGCTAGCTTCTCAACGTGAGAGTATTTAAGTTTAGGACCGACTAAGTTTTGAATAAGATAGTAGACAATGTGATCATGGAGCTCATCATCCTCCTGAACTAGAACCATACCAACCATCCCTTCAGACATGGTGATATAAAGAAAATAATCTCTACTGTAGTCTAGAGGCTTCAACAGAGGCGTCGATACCAAGGCCTTCTTAAGAGCATCGAAGGATTTTTGGGCTCTCTCGTCCCATATAAACGGAGTGTCCTTATTCAAAATATGCATGAAACCCTTAGTTAAATTGGCATAGTTCACTATGAACCGACGCAAGAAGTTAGCCTTCCCTTGTAAACCTTGAAGTTGATGAATGTTGTGCAGGGGAGGCAATCGAAGTATTGCCTCAACCTTCATAGGATCCACCATGATCCCATGCTTAGATACTAAGACTCTTAAAATATGGCTAGACCTAACGCAGACGATGCACTTGTGAGGGTTTGAATGGATGTGATAATAACAACATCTCTCAAATACCAGTTGAAGGTGAGTAGAGTGATCTACTCTCTTACGAGAGTGAGCAGCAAGATCATCGAGGTAAGATTTGACAATATGTTTGAGATCGTGAAAAGAAAAGGTCATGGTGCGTTGAAAGGTTTCTCCAGCATTTTTAAAGCCGAAAGGAATTTTCCGGTATGCAAAAGTACCCCAAGGACAAATAAACGTTGTCTTGTGTTGATCCTCAAGTTTGATCTGAATTTGATTATATCCTAAAAATCCGTCTGTAAAATAGAAAACTGTGTTTCCCGCACACTCATCGAGAATATGGTCAATGAAAGGAGTTGGGAAGTTGTCTTTAGGACAAGCCTTGTTCAAGTCTTGAACATCCATACATACGTGGATGGTTCCTTGTTACTCATTCATGGGAAAGGGGTTGGATACCCATTCGGTCAAGGGAAGCGGGTAGATGAAACCAGCATTAAGTAGTTTCTCTACCTCTGCCTTAATAGCAAGGGCCTTCCTAGGATTAACAACTTTAAGACATTTTTGAACAGGTCTAGCATCCAGATAAGTCTTGATCTCATGTTCGACAATACTAGGGTCAATACCTGGAATCTCTTCGTATGACCAAGTGAATAAGTCACGAAATTCTTTGAAGAGATCAGTGTAGATCTAAATTTCTTCAAGCAAACAATCCACACCGATATATATGTTTTCAATTTTGCCAGGAATTCGAGAGATGTCGATCATGACGGTAGAAGAAATATTCGCCATGTTTCCTTTGGAATAAATTCCATGCATATCTAGTGGAACCACAGCATGACCGACCATCTCACTCAAGCTAGATCTAAATTCACCATGTTTGATCCTAACAAGTTCTGGGAGGAAGTAAGAGTGATGATGCATATCGTCCCATGGCCTATTGGGACCATTCGTGGCCTCTAAGATGGATTCATCCAAAGGTAAAGTATCATCAAGGCAATCATGCAAACAAGACTATTGGGTGTCCCATACGGGCTTTAGAATGGGATCCTCCTTGTTCATCTATGAGGAGATAGGATCTAGTGTCAATAATAGCTTGATAGACAATTTATGTCACTGACAGTGGCATTTTCATCCCAATATGTGACTGACCTTCACAGGACATGGTCGGAGAAGGTAGGGCCCAAGGTTCATTGAAATACAAAGTACGGAAAGAAATGACCCTGACTAACAATGAATGCATATTGGACATGGCATAAATGTGATGAATTGTTGCCATCAAATAAAAGGTACCCATGAGAGAGGAATACATTCTGACACCAACATCCTCAGTTGTCGGATGAGAATTGTCCATCACTGGGATCGAAGGTCCAACTGATGCATTAGGAATAGCATGCGCAAAGGACAATTGATCAATCATCACTATTTTCCCTTTGTGAGGAAAACATAAAGTGCAGAAAATAGACGACATGAATGTGGTCATGGAATAAGTCCAATTACCCCCTAGTAATAAATTATAGTCCAGGGGCACATCAACCACCTAGACATCAACCTCCATTGTCTTTCCACCTAACTGGATCAGAAAAGCGGTAAGAATCCCATGGGGTCGAAAATAATGACCATCAAATGTGGTCAACATAGTCATAGATTGGGAGAGAGTCAAAGAGCCAATGGCTTTCCAATAGGTTAGGTACATCACGCACATTGCGGTGCCTTCATCAATTATAGTGCGCTTGATGGTATATTTTGTGTACTCCACGTGGATTTGAAAGGCCATGAGCTAAGGAAAGTGAGGCTTAACATCAGTGATGTAGAACTTAATAACCTTTGAGCCACACTAGTCTAGAGCTACTAACGCATATAACAAGGTGTTCCTCTATGAAGGACACATATGGAGCACCTCCAAAGCCGACATCTCACAAGGGGTTTGACCTAGATCTTAGACAATCAAATATTTCTAGGAAGCTCAGGCATTAGGATTGTGGGTAGATCATTTTAGTACTTCTTTCAGAATACGAGGCAAAGGCTCCGACCTTTCAATTTGTAAAGGTGTTTCTGGAGGAGGGGGAGAGTCTGGACCTGTAACAGTCTGTGAAGAACTATAATCACGAGATAGAGTGGATACATCAATCTTAGACTTGATGATATTAACGTAGAGAAGGTCACCTTCATGTGTCTAGGGGTTTTGATTCCCACTTGATGCATTTTCGGTGTTGGAGGAGCTCGAAGCCATGTGTTGATTATGCGGAAATAGATTGGTCAGCACAGTGGGTGGTTGAGATAAGAGCCTCGAGGTTTCCTCAAGTTTGGGGCATAGGTAAGTAAGGTGATCATCTTTACAAAGTTTACAAGGAAACTTCACCTTCCATTTTTCTTTCTTTCCCTCACCAGAATTATTATTCGATCTATCATTGTTAGTGTTTTCCTTGGATTTGTTATTATTTCTCCCACCCTTACAATTATTACATCTTCCTTTCTTTCTATTCCCTCCAGGTTGTTGGTTACCATTTGGGTTGGTTGACGACTGTACAGAATGCACATCCGTCGACTAAGTGGGAGTGGAGGACGAAGACGAATCTTGTCCTACTACAAACTAGCTTAGAGACAAATCCTTCAACCGATTCATCACCAAGTATTTATAATTAGCATTTGCAGAGCCTATAATTCCATCGGCATGAGGCCCAGGATTTTTTCTCGGGTCATAATTCAACCATGGTGTGTCAAGAAGAATTTCATATAACATCCCAGATTAAGCATATATTAGGTCCAATTGTTGGGCTTTAAAAATAGCTACTTCCTCAGATGTTACTCTAGATGTAGAAACATCCTTCAAAATATAAGGCAATAAAGACTTAAGGAACCATTCCAACAGGAACTCTGGAGGAATGTAGGCTTTAATCAACCTCTTCCTTCTACACCACTCTTAGATATGGTCTGAGATATGTGTGGCCTTATCTTGGCGGAAGGCTAACAAAAGTTCTATGTCGACATCATAACGAATCGGCAACTGGAAGTGGTTGAGAAAGACCAAAACCATCTGATTAAAATTTGTGTATGTTCCCCCTGGTAGCTCAATGTACCATTTCTCCGCAACCACCGTGAGGGTGCCTTGAAATGGTCTTAGACAAATAGAATCGTCATTAAGCGAATTGGATGAGCACAAAAGATGAAAAGTAGCAACATGATCACCTGGATCCTCGCCAGTATTTCCCTCGAATCAGAATGTTCGAAGGAATCTTTGTGGGGACAGGGGTCCATGACAGATCGTGACGCACTGACTCATTCATTAATATCGAAAAATTTGGCAAATTAAGCGTGGCCAAAAAAGGGATTCAGGGTTGCGGCATCTGAGCCCATGCTCTCAGGAAAAATTGGTGTTGAGGGAATGTAGACCATCCAGGGTTCTAGTATACACCATGGCCCTATCCAGTAGGGTAATATCCTCCTCCAAACTGGTTCATAAGAGGTTGTATGGGCACCATACCTGTAGGGACGACATAATCAGGGTTATAAACATTTCTCCTAGCTACAGTGGCTCCAGGATGGGGGTTTCCAATATCATGAGATTGACTCCCTCCGGGTCGAAATCCGAAGGTTAGAGGTAGATTTGTCATAACAAATGTGTTCGGCAGAATCAACATGGAGGAGGAAGGGGGGAAGGATGGAATATAACAAGTATCTTGTCCATCCGGTTGCGTACTCCATCTAAGAGCATTGAGACCAAGATTAGACCCAGGAGGAAAAGGAGGCTAGCTTCCAACCGTAGGAGTCATTTTTGGATTATGAGCTCCACCAAATGAGAGAGGAATATGTGGAGGAGCCATGCCCGCGAGTCCAAGACTATGATTTTCATTATTCGTTAGAATGGAGTATGAAAGTTGCGATGTCATATTGGGTATACCAAAAGATAAAGGGTTAGAGACCAAAGGTATGGACTGAGAATTGTATCCAGGCATACCAGAAAGAGACCCAAAAGGGTTAATTACTATGGGTTAAGTAGCAACCACAAGCCAGATAGGAGTAAGGACGAGAACCTCCAGTACTACAACAGTAATGGTTGAAGGTGTCGAAAGAGTCCCATTAATCACAGAAGATATAGGAGTCGAGGGACTCCCAATGTCTTTCGAACTCGACTCAGTACTCATAATTGTATAATCACAAGTCTGGTAGGTGGAGGTATGTGTACCATGTTTAGTAACTTTATGCCTTTTAAAAGGAAAAGACTCAAGATGCAGTGGTAAATTTAACAAACAGTGAGACCTGCGAGGAAGTTAGTCTAGCTCCACGATGACTCAAGACTCGAGATACAAAAACAAATCCTAGGGACAACTAATAATCAAAGAGCACACCAAAATAAACAAAAAGGCCAAATGCACATAAATGGGATATAGTAGCTAAAAAGGGGGCTTCTTCACTAGAGTAGGTATGCCTCACCCAATAGGGGCCTGAGACTCCCTTCAAAATATTGGACGTATCGGAATCGGTTATAAGGGCCCTCATGGGCTTAACAACGTAGTCGATCAGATCCCCCCGGAGAGGTAATTATCCATAAAGGTTGTGTGTTGTTCGACCCTTATTTGACTCAGGGTACCTGCAGAATAACCCTTGCAAGTAACCTTTGTGGATACCTATGTCAAGCAACTAGAGCCACCACGATATAACCAATGCGTAGGCGAACAGTGATAAGTCAGGTCCACCGTATGGGCAGGGAAACAAAGCCTGAAATCTTGAAAGCACAACCTCTCACAGAGGTAAAGGTACTAGAAAGACCCCCAAATATGAATAGATCCCTAGAAATATATCTGACGCTAAGAGGGTATTAGAGGGCTATCTCTGCAACCAAATTTGCGCGACCTTGTGCTTAACTCCGGTGTGAGCAGAGCAACCTGACATCACTAATTACATAATGGATTTCACCACTCCCTGGTCAGACACATATGTTTGTTTAACAGCCTTGGAGAAGTTTACTCACAAAATCCTATTCCAAGGCTCTATCCTATGCTTTTTTGTGTACTCTAAAAAATAAAATCGTTTCTAATCAATTTTAGTTAATCGGCATTACTTGTAATGGCTTTGTTTACTCAAGATATGTGGTCGTGAAAGTGATGATATTATGACTCAGCATATCAAAGAAATGAATATAAACATAGTGTTAAGTCCTAATATTAAATCCTCAAAAGATGGTAAGATTTTAAAATGCAACTTCTACAATTTCAATAAAATGCAATATGTTTATATGTATCAAGATCAATACTAAGAACCCAAAAGAGAAAATGCCATAATGCAAAAATGAGCAATTTTCTTTTTGTATTTTGTATATAAAGAAACGAAAATGCAAGGACTGAATATCAACTTGATATACAGACCCTACTGCAAGCAAAAAGAGACAAGCCAAGTAGGATACCAAGAAGAAAACACTCAAACCAAGATGCAAGGACAACTAATGAAAAAAAACAATAAGAAAGAATATCCCCCAAAAATTCAACAATAAGAAGGTTTCCTATCACTCTATAAGCACTCAACAGTTAGGAAAGAGACCCAAGAAGACTCAAAAACCAACAAAACTCACCCAACAAACACCAAACTCAGCCAATAAGTCAAAAAGGTCATGTACGCGATTGTTTGAGAAAAACTCGCATATGTTTGTGTTTGTCAAGGGAAAACCCACGTATATGTAGTAAAACACTTCCAGGGAAAGCATAAGGCAAAGAAACTCAAATGCAAAGTAAAAATAGGCTATCAATAAATCAGGCGACAAGGAAACTCGAGCTAAAAGAGAGCAAGCCAAGGATAAAAACACTCCAAACCCCAAACAGAAGATTCAATTCCCAGTATGGTCGCCAATTATGTTACGAGGAAAATCTCTTTATGGCATGGGGTAAACTACAACAGACAAAATGACTGCATAAATCTACTATAATCCCAAGTATGCTATATAAATTAAATGCTAACAAGACAAGATAAAGAGCCTACATCGTCTGGACATTCGATGAAGACCATCGTTGAGCACGCAACTCAAAGCTTTATACCTGCAACTTGTCCTCAACAACTAAGATACACAAGCATATGGTCATATATATAATGTTAGCATATAAAATAGCATAATCCATTAACATACATGACAAATACACACATGGAATAATAATTCAAATATTTCCAAGATATCAATTGGACGAGAAAAGAGTATTTCTATTAAAATAATCAACAGAAGTATACAAGTGACAAAATTATGTGTCGGAACGTCTCGGAATCGGCACGTCTTGGAACCGAGAAAATAAGTCCCTTCCAGCTGGGCCTCCACCACTTCAATCCTCCACCAAAGGCAATCTCATATAAAGGATACTATGAGGTTCTCCATCAAAGAAGTAAGAGCTTGGGGGTTGAGCAATGTGTTTAGACTTTAAAGGATAAAGGGATGCAGACTCAATGTGAAGTAAAAAATTCTCTAGAGTATCTTTGCTCTCAAAAGTTGAATTCTCTCTTCTTCCACGGCTTGGATATGGCTCAGTTTATATCCTTCAAATGGAACTAAAGGGCTGAGTCCGAACGTTTCTAGTATATGGAAGGTCAAGGATCATGGATCTCGTGACGTGACATGGAAACTCGACACGATTTTTAATTTTTAGCACCAATCTCAATGTACGTGGATTGTAGTTGTGAAACCTACATAAACACATGTTGTCTAACTGGTAGGGCGCGTATATGTGGAAAAATATGATTTTTGGCTCAGGGAAGTACAAAATGGGACTTCAAGTTTGCATAGGGAAATGGACAGGTCATCCAAGCAAGTTGCATGGGGTGAGGAAAAATTTGCTATAACAGTACTATCTGGAACTCATGGATTGGATCAGTTTGGACAAACATTGCAAACGAGGTACATCATACTTCCCCTCCTTCTCTCTTTTTCGATGGATAAAATGAATCTATAGGAATGGTAGTGTCCAAATAATCATTTTTGTCTTGGTTTAGGGGTCAATAATCCAAGGGAAAGTTCACCTGTCCGCATGGGAATATTTCCGTAACAGAAATTGGCAACTCCACTGGGGAACGGAATTTCAGTTTCTTCTTTCCTTGGTTCGTCCATGACCTTTTCCTATCATTAGATCCATTTTTTTTTATCTAATTTGTATTTACATATTTTTGTCTTTGCTAAGTTGTCTTAGAGAGCCTCTTACTGAATTTTCCTGAGTTACTGAGTTTTTTTTAGTTTTTCTCAAACTTTCCTCAAAACTAGCACCCTTCTACAGTTTAATTCAGAGCATTGTTGCTTAATCAGTGTTCCCCTCGAGTTTACCAAGGATCATTGCAGCGTTCTTGTGCTTTGGTTACCAGAGCTTCGATTTTTATTTCTTTGAAAAATTGTAGAGTTTCTTTCTTGTTGGGTAAAAGTCTATGGATGTATTTCTCTAACTCGGATCTTATTCTGCCAGATCTTGTCCTCTGATTGACTCAAACTTGCTACCTTTCATTCTTTTGGTCCTTATTGAGTTTGTGTTGTCTTTCCTTATTGCAAGATCAATCGTTCTCTCTCAAAATTGGTTTATTTTTTCCACTCTTCTTGATTATATGATTGATCGGAGGTTTTCATAAGGAAGGTCATTGATCACAGTATTGTTTTCCTTATATTTGATCCCTTACTCAATTTTGGAAGACTATAAACTGTGACTTTTGGTTTCTTAGTTTTTTTCTTTGAGTGAATAGTTTGGTAGTTGTTCTTCTTTCGGTCTCTTGTTTATTGTTGAGAGTGTCTTTGTTTGTGTGTTGATTGCTTCTTACTTTTTCAAATCAAAGTAGTGAACTTTTTTCATTATTAGTGAAATAACGAATCATTAGACGAATACTTTAGTTTTCATCCATAATAAAACAAAGAAATACTTGTATGCATTGGTTTTGGATATCGAAAAGACCTTCTTTATAATTTAGCAATTCTTAGAAATCTTGTTCAGAACAAAATAGTATTAAATTTTTCATTCTTGAGTGTTTGTTAGTGACAAAAGAAAAAAACTCTTCTCCTTCCCGTAGCTAGAAGTTCATTGAAAAGAAAGTTTGCATATCATTCTTTTTACCTTTTTTTGATGTCGAGACTCAAACATCATCAGTTTTACTATCATTCACCCTTGTGTAACGAACAACCATGAAAATAAACGCTAATTAAAATCAAACTAGAAACTTTTATTTTTTGTATCTTTACATCAACAATAGACTAGGACTAGAGCTTTGGGATAGGTTGTGAGGATAACTCTCCGAGAATTCAAGGCAAACTCATAATCTTGTGATAGGGAGATAAAATCCAACCTTCATATAAGCATAGTTGGGATCCCCCTCTCACATATGGGGTTAAACACGAGGTAGAATGCGAGAGAGAAACGAAGATTATCCCTCCAAGGCTTAACCAATCGTAGTGGTACGGTCGTATATTGGGGGTTCTTCTTGAGGATCAATTTTTTTCATTTGGTCTCGTATCTTCGTGAATTTCAAATCCATTCGGGGTCCTCTCGAGTTTACCAGTCCATTTGTCCTCAGTTATCTTGAAGAATTTCGGACTTGATATCCTGCCCATATGTTTGGACTCAAATTTTGATTGTACCGGCCCAGAGGCTGATTGAGAGTTGGTATCCTTAGTGGCCATAATATTTAGGTTCCTTACACGAGGTGACAGTGAATGGAAGTCTTTGGTGTACCTGGAACATACGTTGGTCAAACTCACTCGAGCTCCTTGGAGGGTAACCCACGGGTAAAATCGTGAGGGAACTTGCACCAAGGTGTAAATATGTTAAGGAGGTCGCCAACGTAACTGGTCCACCTACTCATATCCTATCCCCTTCTCAATTTTATCATACTATGTTGGATTTCATTACCAACTAGTATGTTCATTTAGAGAAGACATTGTTTTTCTTGTTGGTTTTCTAGATTTTTTAGCGAGTGTTGTTTGTTTACTTTAGTTGTCCTTAAAAAATTGGTACTGAGGCCGATAAAGGTCTTCATATATCACGTAGGATGCAAGGGTTTCCTCTAGAATGCTATGAACCCTTACCTCCTAACTCACCGAAGACACTTACAATGAAGAGGTCGAAGACTATTCATATGTTGGGAGTGTCGCTACTCCTTTAAGAGAAAATCCTTATAGATCTTTTGTTGTGGTTCAAGAAGGTTCCGCCCTTCCTAGAAACCCATCTTTGGCAATTCATCATGATCCACTCCTTGTCCGAGTGGATTCCTCAGGTGACATTTTAGTAGAGGATCACCCTAGCCTACCATCAAGGCCATACAACCAGCTAGACATGGAACCAATACAACCAACTTTCAACAAAGAATACACTACCCATGTCCGCTCTACTGAAATGGTAGATCCAAAACAAACACTTGTTCCTTCTATATGGAGAACTCCATCAGGTCAGGATATTTATGAAAAATTCAATTTCAATCGACCACTCTTTGACCGTCCTCATGCATCTACCACTACAGGTGTAGATGTAGGACCATTAGGACAGCGTATTGACCATCCTATAAATCAAATGATCAATCTCACTACCACTTCCGGATAGGTTAAAAGTGAAATAGAAGTCATGTTACCTAGCCATTTGCAAAATACCCTGATGGTTACACTTACCCTCCCTCTTCAAGCAACAACTTCATATACTCCACAAAACCCTATTGGGACACCTTCACATCAAAAGATGCAAAACCCTGCCACACAACAAAACCCAACTGCGGGACAAATCCCTTCTAGGGGGGAACCCCCATTTAGTGTAAAAATCCCTACCGAGGGGAAACCGTCCTTCGGCGCACAAATTTTGACTAGGGGGAAACCCCTTTCTATCTGTAAAATCCCAGTTTCTACCCAACCAATGGTAGGGGGACAATTCCAACCTTTGTTTACCGGGAACCCCTAACAATCCTTGGGACCACCCCAAGGAGGACTATTTCATTGGCCACATCAGGGAGGATCATCAAACCCCAACCCGCAAGGAGGAATCCTAAATACCAATCCTTCTGGATTACATTATGGACAACCCTTCCCAGGGGTCCTGAATCCCACTTTGGGTCCTCAAGGCCAACCATCTTTTCCTCTCCAAGGGAATACTCCTTACACTCCTCACGGTCAACCTAGTTACCCTCCTCAAGGGAAAATTGGTTATTTGCCTCAAAATAGTCAAGCTAACTATCCTCCCCTGGGTTACACTAGTTATCCTCCCCAGGGCCAAATGGGTTTCCCCTCTCCTTTTATGCAAATTCCTCAACAAATGAATCTTACTTTTGTTGGTCAAAATCAACAACATATGGGAGGACCTGTTGGCTACAATTATCCACCACAACCATTTTACGACCCTATTGGTGTTCCTATGCCACACCAGTATCATCCTCCAGTCAAACGATAATTACCATTCTTAGCCACTTTAGATCTATCGAATCTGTCAAGATTAACCAACGATCCCATATTACACTCCCCTTTTTGGCCAGTCATTCCTGCCAAATTACCTTCTGATATTATGAAATTTGACGGCAAACCTGTTGAAGACCTTAATAACCACATTATGATTTTTCATCTATGGTGTTCATCAAATTCACTAATGGATGTTTCTATCTGTTTACGTATTTTCCAGCGTACACTTACGGGTTCAACGGCTAAATGGTACATTGAATTACAATGCATAACTTTTCAAGATGTTAATTCACTTGCCATGGATTTTCTCACTCACTTACAATTACCTATCCGCTACGAAACTGGCAAGAAACTTTTGACCTCCCTTCGTCATACCAAATCCGTACATATTTATTATCATATTCATGAATGGAAGTGACGACGACGATTGATCAAAGCAACCATTCCAGACCAATTGTTGGTTGAATGGTTTACCAAATCTTTTTTACCTCCTATTGCTCGTGATGTAGCCATGGGTGGTGTTGTTACAGAAGAGGAATCCATTGCTCGTGCCCAGTATCTAGATTTGGTCTATTCGCAATCTAGTACTTTGTATGAATTGATTCCCAACGCTCCCCGTACATCATCTGACCCATCAAAACCATCCTCCGCTGCTCATGCGAACGGAGTTATCGGTTCCGTCAAAACCCAGTCCAGTTCACAATCAACCGGAACAACCAATCGTTAAGTCACTTCCCCATCTACCGAGTCGACTCCACTCTCATCAAACTCCACCCCAACTCAAGTATTTGAAGTGAATGCAGTTCAATATACTTCTCCACAATATTCATGGGGGGGGAGAAAACTAAGAATAAACCTAAGAAAAACAATAATCAAACCGAAAAGTCCAAAAACACAAGCAAAACCACCTGCTACTGAGAAGCAACCACAACGCAAACCAAAATTTCCATGTCTCATTTGTGGTGAATATCACTACACACAAGACAGTCCCCATCAGGACCAAGTTGCTAAACATTTTAAAGGAAATTCTCAACCCATTGTATTGACACATCCTTTTCCACAGCAGCAGCCACTAGTTGCACAAAATCCTCCACCTATAACAAGAAGTAACCCAAATCATCCTCCTAACATGGAAGCTTCATCGAGTGCACACATTTACATGTTTAATGGGGTAGATTTGACCACTCATACTATGACATATGACACACCACCAGGTAAACCCCATAAGGAAAAAGTAACTACTGGAATTACACCAGATCCACCATCCACTTCAGTTACTCCTCCATCTGGACTACTCCAGATTGAGAAACCAAGATTTGACTCTATTCTACGTCCACCCAAGAGCACAATCTGAAAGTCAACCTTTAATCCTAATTCATGTGTTGCTCAAAACTACAACATTGTTGAAGATTTGTCCCAAGAACCTTGCGCTATGTCATCTCTCAAAGTTCTAAAACACTGTGCTAGCCAACGTAGAACTCTCTTGGCAGCCATCAGAGCTATAGATCATGAGTCATCCTATAATATCACGTTCAACCTAGATAATTTTAAATCATGACTCTCTCACCAAATTTCGTTCCAAATCGATGTCATTGTCCATAATCAACATATTCATCGCACAATTGTTGGAAAGGCCTTAAATCACCTGGTCTCAATCAATCTCCCACCTTGTTAAGAGAATTTGATAGAAGAGGTTTCCATCCTCATGGATTATTACAACCCTTAGTCGTTCAACTGGGAAGAAAAATTGTTTCTGTAGATGTTGAAGTATTCGACGCTCCCCTCGATTATAACTTGTTGCTAGAGAGAAGTTGGTTCTAAGTTATAACTTCCATCGCTTATGTTTTTTCGATGTGTCCAGTTGCCTCATCAAGGTAAAATTGTGTCCATCGATCAGTTAGATTACTGCACCCCCGACACTCTCACTCAAACGACCAACAATATTTCTTTCTTGGGAGACTCAAAAATTACTTATGAAAGTGTTGGGGTAGGTCTCTTGAAAGATTCTTCGCTCATGGGTACTTTCCCTACACCTCTTCCTCCAACCACGCAACACATCACAATGGTTAATATGATTTCGACTATGGTACATCAATATTTCGAATCATCTAATCCATGGAGTGTACCTTGTCCCTTAGCATTCAATACACTAGGTGTCACTATGTCACTTAGTCCTACATAGGGCCAATATGACGCCATTCAATCTACCTCTCCTTCACTGGATGACCAACATCTACTAGTGTCTATTACATATTCATTACCATACTGGTTAGACTCCCTATACTCTACTTTCGATTACATCCTATAGATTTTTCCATCATATGAATCTATTATGGAAATGCTTAGTATCAAGAAGGCACCATGGGATGACAACCACCATCATTCGTCCTTTCTTCCTAGTTTGGATGAAATCGAGAAAGATATTTCCTCTATCTTTCCTAGCGATATCGTTGACTCTCCCCAATCTTCGATACTCACTCAGGATACCATCTATGAGGGGAATTTGGGAAATTACTCTCACACGATTACCTTTGACATATCCATTAAAGAAGGTATTGTGGAAAACATACAATTAGGTGCCAATTGTTCATCTGAAGAAGTTGAAACTTATATCGCCTTGTTTAAAGAATTTTGTGACATCTTCACCTGGAGATACGAAGAAATGCCAAGGATCTATCCTTCGATCATTGTGCATGAAATCAAAACATAACCAAGAGTTAAACATGTGAGATAGAAACTTCGCCCAGTTCATCCTAAAAAAACCGCGGCAATCAAGGCAGAACTCAAAAAATTATTAAAATATGGTTATATTTATCCCGTCCCTCTCACCGAATGGGTTTTCAACGTCGTTCTGGTCGCCAAGAACCAAGGGACAATTCGTGTTTGTGTCGATTATCAGGATCTTAATAAGGCTTGTCCAAAGGACAATTACCCTACACCCTTTATCAACCAAATTATCGATAATTGCACCAGAAGCGTCATTTTCTCTTTTATGGATGTATTTTTTGGATATAACTAGATCGACATTTTACTAGTTGATCAACACAAAATAGCCTTCATCTTCCCATGGGGGACTTTCGCCTATCAAAAATTACCATTTGGACTTAAAAACGTTGGAGCCACTTTTTAGCGGGCTATGTCGTATGTATTCCAAAACATTGAATATATCATTGAACCTTATCTCGATGACTTACTGGCTCACTCAATTCATTGACGATATCATATTGGTTTCCTAAGATCCGTCTTTCTTCGATGCAAATTTTAAAACATACATTTGAACCCCCATAAATGCATTTTCTCTATTGAATCAGGGAGACTCCTTGGATTCATAGTCTCCAAAGATGGGATTAGGGTGGACCCCTTAAAAGTAAAATTCATTCTTGCTTTACCCCCTCCCAAAAACCTTACCCAACTACAAAGTTTTCAAGAGAAGGAAAACTTTCTTCGTCATTTTATTTTCATTTACGCCGAAATCACTAAAGGATTCATGAGATTGCTACATAAAGATGCCCCTTTCATCTGGGATGCAACTGCTCAACGCTCATTTGATAATATCAAGCATGCTTAACGAACACACCACTTTTGCATGCATTGAATTATGCAAATGATTACATCCTTTATTTGGCTTCCTCTGCTTCCACTATTGTTATGGTGTTAGTACAAGATGAGGGCATCGAACATGTGATCTACTATTTGAGTAAGAGTCTATCAGATCCTGAACTCTGATATTTACATGTCGAAAAGTTGACTTTGGCAGAAGTTATTGTCGTCCAAGGATTCTGCCACTATATTCTGTTATGCACTACCATGGTCATTGCAAGCTCAAACCCCATGTACCACATATTGACTCATCAAGTACTTGGGGGAAAATATTCGAAATGCATCACCATTCTCCAAGAATTCAATCTCGAGTTTTCCAAATCCAAGGCTAAGAAATTGTTGGTCTTTATGAAATTAATTTGTGATCTTCCCCATACTGATGAGAATACTAAGCCTAGTGATTCCCTTTGCGATGAATCCATTTTCCTCATTAGTACGTCTGATCCATCAAATGGAGACATTATTCTCTATCTCCAAACCCAACGCTTTCATTCTAGCATTTCACATTATGAATGACGTCACATTAGACACCATTCAAAGTGATACCTTATCATTGGCGACACCTTGTACCACTGTGGCATTGATATTGTCTTATGACGTTGCTTAACACATGAAGAGGTTGAACAAGTTTTAAATGATTGTCACCTTGGATCTTGTGGCAGTCATCTTTCTGGGATGGCTACAACCCAAAAAAATTTACGTGTTGGTTATTTTTGGCCTTCCATATTCAAAGATTGCATTGAGGCCGTTAAAAAATTTCCACATTGTTAGATATTTTAGAAGAAAGCATGTACCCACCCAGCTACACTTCATCCCATTGTTTTCATCAACCCCTTTTCCAAATAGGGTATTGATTTCATGCAATGTAAGCCTACCTCAGTCGGGGGGCACAGTTATATTATCATTCTCGTCGATTATTTTACTAAATGGGATGAGGTTATGCCTACATTCCTTAATGATGGCAGAATCGTAGCACTTTTGTGTTCAATCATATCATCGCTCAATTTGGTGTCCCACAAGCTATTGTAATTGATCATGGATCCCATTTATAGAACCAGATGATGGGTGAATTGTGCACCAAGTTAGGTTTTCGCCATGAAAATTCATCCCCCTACTACCCTCGGGAAAATGGACAAGTTGAAGTCATCAAAAAAGTCCTGAAAACCATGCTTCAACACATGTGGGAATGAACAAAACCTCTTGGTATTTGTAGCTCTTCTCCACACTCTGGGCTTATCGAACTTCAGTTAAAACTTCCACTGGATTTACACCCTTCCAGTTGGTATACAGGATAAAAGCAGTATTACCAATCGAATGTAAAATTCCCTCTTTGAAACTCACCGTAGAACTCCTACCCCATACTTCTGCTAAAGAGGAATGATTTTTATATCTAACCAAGATGGATGAAACCCGTCGTGATGTTTCTCTCATCAACAAGACATATCAGAAATGCATCAAAACTCAATATGATCTAGTCCTGGTCTATGATCAAGATCATGACAAACTAGGGGAAGGAAAGTTAGAACCCATGTGGCATGGGCCATACATCATAAAATGTGTGTTACATAGAGGTGCCTACGATTTAGTAGATTACGATGGAATATCTTTCGGTGACCCCGGAATGGGCTTTACTTAAAGAAGTACTATGCATAGAATATCTTGCATGTGTTCTTTGTACATTACTGTACTATATACTTTTGACATGGTGTGTCTTTTCTTTTGCATGCATGAGTTTTTCCCCAGTTGCTTATACTTTTCTTTGTGATTGAATGTGCACATGACATCATCCTTTCCCATCTATTTTGGGTTGTTGTATGGCGCTAGTCAACATACCTAGAATATCGCTTCTATAGCTTGGGTCATTTACCACTCTTGCGAGTTAGTGAGTTCAGAAGGAATTTTCCTCGGATCTGCGACCAATAACGTTGCAGAATATAATGTCTTCATAAGACTTTTAACCGAAGCCTCTTCTTTAGGTATATCTCAATTGATTATCAACCTCGATTCTCAACTCATGGTTTGTGAACTAAACCATGAGTACGTCGTTTGTAACCTAGTTTTACTACGTCTCCATCTAAGCGTTCGTCATCTCGAAATATCTTTTGAATTTATAGAATACAGACATATATCGAGAAAACTCAATACAATTACGGATTCGTTAGCAAAATATATGTTAGATTGGTATATTGTGCATAGATAAACATTTGGGACATAAATCATATGAATAAAAACATCACATAAAACAAAAATACAATATAAGTAGCCACCGCAGAACTCGTTTATATATAAGGTTGATAGAAAAAGTTTTTGTCAAAATACATCGTCCAAAAGTACATAACATGGAAAAACATGGGCCTTTATGCCCACAGAAACATCATAAAAGACTAAAAGTGTATGGAGGCTCTACTAGTCTTCCTGCACCACATTTTTCTCAGCATAACACACTACCACTCTCGCCACTCATCGTAGAAAATGACTGAGACCTTCAAGGACCCCAACTGTATGTCTTTGAAGGTGTAGGGTTACATCTCTCATCCTCATGGAAGGAACGCCCATGGTCAAACCATGGAGGTTCCTCTTGGAGTCCTCCTACTCCGACGTCATGCTCTGTCACTGCCTAAGCATCTTTGCGATGTCCTAGTGCTGGCATCTCTTTCGGATGTGACGCACCTCTGTCTGCATGATGAAAAAAAATGACTTACATCCCTTGTCTTACAACCAAAAACATATAAAAAACAAAATATTGTTACAAGGTTATGATCTTTTGTACCCGATACATCCCACTGTGTACCCTCGGGAAGCACTAAATATGCATTGTCCCCAAAGTCCGC
>ML781034.1:1219034-1252670 GCA_009831015.1 Picea engelmannii | reverse complement strand
TATTTCCAACAATTGGTATCAAAGCATGTGCCTTCAGCACAATCTAACAAATGGAAGGTAGATTCTACATAATACAATGGATCAGTAGGAAGGAATGTCTTCCAACAGAGCACCTCTATTCAAAGGGAATGATTATGCATTTTGGAGTGTGAGGATGAAAAGCTATATAATGTCCCTAGGTTTTGACGTCTGGAAATTTGTAATAGATGGGTACACTGTACCTGCTACTCCTCCAATAGACACAACTGGAAAGAAGCTTTGCAATGACAATGCAAAAGAATCCAATGCCATACTAGGAGGATTAGCTAATCCTATATTTGTGAAAGTAATGCATTGTAAATTAGCCAAAGAATTATGGGACAAACTTAAAGTTATTTATGAATGAGATGGCAAGGTCAAACAAGCCAAACTTCAAACAATCTAAGCACAGTTTGAAAATCTAAAGATGAAAGAAGAAGAAAATATTGCATAATATTTTCAAAGAGTAGACAAAATAGTCAACTCAATCATAGCATTGGGAGAAACAATAGAAGAAAAAATTATTGTTCAAAAAGTATTGAGATCATTTCCTATGAGATAGTATGCCAAGATCTCTACCTTAGAGGATAGATACAACCTTGACAAACTCACTATGGATGAGCTCCATGGAATTCTCACAGCATATGAGATGAGAGCAGGGAAAGACAATCCATCTAAAGAAGAAACAACTTTTAAAGGATCAAAATCAAAGTAAAAATAGGAGTAGGTTTCTAAGGAAAATCAGTTAGAGATATTTGATGAGGAAATAACTAACTTCATGAAGAAACTCAAGAAAAGAATTGGTAGATACAAGGGAAATTTTCCTCTAATATGCTTTAATTGTGGAAATATTGGACATTTTGATAACAAATGTCCCTATCCCAAGTAGGATGGAAGTGATGAAGAAGAATCCTACAACCAGAAAGACCATAAAAGGGATAAAGACCATTACAAGAAGAAATTTTATAAGAAAAATAAAAACCTCTACTCCAAAAAAGACATCAGTTCTTCAAACATGAGTGAAGATGATGGAGATCTTCTATTTATGGGAATCAAAAATAATGATGTTCATAATAATGAAGAAAATTCTGAAGATGAAGGAGAAGTAAACTTTGAAGAAGAATTTATCAGTGCACTTGAAGAACTAAGGAAGTATTAAAAGAAGAATAAATCATTAAGAGAACAATTGTCTTAATATGAAGAAGCACAAAAGTCAAGAGAAAGAGAAGTGTCAAAGACCATCAAAGAAACAAGGAAAGTCATCAATGATTTGAAAACTCAACTTCGGGAAGCCAAAAGAATTGAAGAATTCATTGTAAAACAACTCAACAATAGGGAACAAGACTGTGAAAAGCTAGAGGCTGAAATTGTCCTACTAAAAGGAGAAATTGAAAAAGAAAATAAGTAATCAAGATTTTAAAACAGTTCAAAAATCTTGAATGGTATTGTTAATAATCAAAGGTCACCAAATGACAAGAAAAGATTTGGATATACTCCAGATTCAACATGTATGACACAAAGGACAAACAAAAGGCCAATCAGTTATGCATATGCTCTTAAAAGCTCCTTAAGAAGAGAAAATAACAAGGAAAAGATGAAGCCATTGAAGATTGTTCCAAATAAACAGAAATATGCACTCCCTACTAAAGAAAAAAATGACAAGAAGAATACAATCACCAACCGGAATCCCCTTAATAAATATCTATTTATTGGATATTGCTACTCTTGTAATAATTTTGGACATAAAGTAGTACACTGCAAGGTTTATGGACAATACAATCATAGAAATGTCCAAAGATATAAGAACAATAAGTACAATGCAGAGAAGAGAAACTATAACTCATTTTCTCCTTTGCAAGACTTCAATTTTGAATGCCAAAGATGCAACAATTATGGTCATAAGGCCAATGAATGTAGATTGCCAAAGTATTATATGAAGGAAAGTACCTACAGCATTAAGGAAACTTATAAGAAGATATGGAGAAGAAAATATAAAGTACAAAGGAAGAAAGATGATGAAGATATTGCACCTTAAATTGATAAAATTAACAATAGGAGAATGATGGGTGAAGTGTCTTATAAGGAATATGAAAATTAGAGTTATGCATAAAAAGTGGATCAATCTCAAGAAAAGAAAACTCCTAAAGAAAAATGTGACACAATTGTAGAACTTGATAATGTCCTACAAATAAATTATCCATTACCCAACAAATAGAAAATGCAAAAAGAAAATTCTAAAGAAGAAAATGAAGAAGCCTCTTTTACACAAAATAGTAATGATTATGAACTCTCAGACACAGATCCACCTACAGAATTGCGCGATGAAGAGCTTGAAGAGTTTCAACTTTATTTTGATTATCTACTAAATTCCCCCTCAACGGAAAATATGAACATAAGGAAAATAAAGGATTGAAGGACTGACTACAATCTCAGTAGCAAGATCCGATTAAGAAAATATCTATGATAATGTGGGAACTGAACCATATCACTAATTGATACAACAAAAATGAAGAGGCCTTTTTGGGTTACAAATGAGTGAATAATTTGACTAGCATCATGAAGAAATTAGGAGCATTATGGAAGGAAATGAAGATAGTTATTGAGCAACAATTGTATAATCTTGGCACACTCTTGAAAGAAACTAAAGGGAAACATAAACTAAAGGATATCTAGTGCATCATTGAAGCAGTCTAGTTAGAAAAGGATTACAGCCTAACTATTATGGCAAAACATGTCTTGATTACTTGAGGCAGTAGTACAACAACAAATGAAAGGTCCAGTTTCTCTTGAAAAATCTTGATTAGTAGTCAAATGGGAAGAATTGTTGACAGGGGGAGTTGCATAATACAAGAGGGAAGTTTCCTTCTACATTGATGTTCAAGATGGAGAGATAAACAATAAAACAAAATCCAAAAACAACAAGCATAATCTCCATTTAAAATTCATCGGAAAAGAAGCACTTGGACAAGAGGAGTATAACTTAAAGGGGAGTATAACCTCGGGAGGAGAAAAGAAACAACCCCTTTTGTTATTGTTGTCAAAGGGGGAGAGATAAAGAGAAAAACAAGTCATCTCAAAGGACTCAAAATAATGTGAAATACACATTCACAGGGGGGACAAAAGCAGTAAGAGTTTCACTCTTTGACATTGATGTCAAAGGGGGAGAAAAGAAGTAAAACAAATTCAATTCCCAAATTTGAAGATGAGATCAATGATAGGGGAGAACAGGTACAAACTCATTTGTTTTATAGATATGTTTCCCTCAATACCAGAGGGGGAGAAAAGGCACAAACTCATTTGTTTTATAGATATGTTTCCCTCAATACCAGAGGGGGAGGTTATTGGCATTATTGATTGTGTATTGTCATTAATGGAAACATTAATCAAACATGGGCAATAATCAAACATGGACAGTCATATGCTAATGAGGTTGATGACAAGGAAGGAACAGAGGAGTCCCTCAGATTACCAGATCATGAATAAGATCTCCCAGGTGGATCAATGTAGAGAAGATTAGGAGAGGTAGCCTTGTGATTGGATAGAGATAGAGCATAGAGGAGTGCACTGACACAATGCTCAAGAGAGAAGGCGTGTTTGAGTGAAGCAAAAACAAAGTTCTGCAATTGAGGAAATCTACACAAATGATTGTGGAGTAATCATGATCGTTAATTTGATTGTGAAAACCCGCAGACAGTTCAATCGAGAACATGAGTTGTCAATCACATATATTAATGTTGACCATTGGATCAAAATAAGAGCACGATCGAACGGTAAAGAATGAAGAAACAATGTTGATCCTTGGATCAAAATGAAATCATGATCAAACGGCTCGGATCTCTTTCCGCGAGTCCGTTGAGCAACCAAATAATGCCTAAGTATCATATTCTATTGATATCACTTAAAAATTTCTAAGTATGGTTAAGTATGGACGTAACGAAAGTTGGGCGTGCATTTTGATGACACCTGAGAAGACATGTAAGTCTACAAGTCCAAGAGTCCACGAACCCATCACATAAAATAATTCTAAGTAAAATTCCATGTTTAAAATGAATAAGAATCGTCCACTCAATGGTTTATTATATCTAAACCATCGATCTGTCTAAAGCACCTAGATAAAATAAGGACCGTCCATCTCAACACTTGATTAAGTCCATGCCATTGATTTATTCGGATGATTAAGTCATGTTATTTGGTCCCCATCATATTTGAAGTAAAAATGGACCATTAATCTCAAAATGAGATTAAGTCATGGCCGTTGGATTGAGAGTTAGTTTAAAATAGTCAGATCGTGGGGACGCATAGATCTGACCATCCATCAAGGACGAAGATCCATGGTGGAGATTTAAAGGCACAAATCAAATTGCATGGATGTTAATTTAATGGAGGCATTGCACATTGATCTAATTGTTGGAGGTTTTGAGTATGTGTCAGCATGAGATTAATGCGCATAGTGGCTATGTCATTAACAAACTAATTTTTTGAGTTGCACCAGCCGTCCATCTAACCAGGCGATTAAGTTAGAGTCGTTGGATCAAGATCTTCTCATGAGTAATGCAATCCATTGGATCAGCTCATGGGTGCAATCCCAACCATCCATTAGTAAAAGGTAAAGGGGGTTGAAGGAAGCGCATAGGTGCCTAAAACAGTTAGGCGTGAATAACAGATATATGCACATTGAAATCAATAGTCAAGATTTAATCTTGATCTCGATCTGACGGTAGCTGAGTCTCTACAAAACCAGATCTCAGTGAAATGAAGAAATTGACAGTTTTAGTCAATTTCATGAAGGGTTTTCGAATTGATCATTCCATAAGGAAGATTGACATTAGAAAGTTCAAAACATAATTAATATACAAGGTATTTGAAGTTGATTAGGCTAATTTTAATTATAGTCTATTGTGAATGAAGAGGCACATTGATTCATTGAAAATACATAATGGTTCAGTGATGCACATTGTTTGGAAGGATACATAAACTCATAAGAATGAAGAATGAAAGTGTGACTTAGGGATGTATATGAGTATATGCTACCTGAGGCAGAATCAGGGGAATATGATTACAAAGTAAAACTATGCATTGAGGGTGGAAGGGAGGAGCTCGGGAGGATTGTAGTCCTCTACAGGTTGAAGCTTAAACAACAGGGAGTTGTAGCTTCCTTTCAAGTTCATGCTTGAATGAAATAAGGGGTCGGTGCCTCCTTTTAAGTTGGTGCTTGAAGAATACAGGGGTTGGATCCTCCTTTCAAGTTGGTGCTTGGAGAAGTGGGGAGTTGTAGCTTCCTTGAGTAGGTGCTCAGAAAAGAAGGGGATTTGTGTCTCCTAGAGTTGGTGATCTAAAGAGGATTGGTGTCCTTCGCAATCACAAATTATTCTTTATAAACTTTGTAATTCGTTTTAACTATATTTATATAATTAATTTTAAATATAATTCCATTGTTGATCCATTATGGTGATTAATAAAATAACTAAGTAATCACTAATTGTTTTAAAAGGTAATATTGATTCACCCCCCCCCCTCCTCTCAGTATTTCCAACACATTAATGGTAAGTGTTACAGCAATAACATTGGAAGTTGTTACAACAACGACACTAGCAGGTGTTACAACAATGGTATTAGCATGTGTTACAACAATGACAATGGCAAGTGTTGCAGCAACAACACCAATAGGTGTTGTAGCAACAGTATTAGTAGGTGTTACAACAACGACATTGGCAGGTGTTAAAGCAACGACACAAGCAGGTGTTAAGACAATGATATTGGTAGGTGTTACATCAACGACATTGGTAGGTGTTATAACAACGACACTAGCAAGTGTTAGAAAATAATAAAATGTTGATTTCTCAAAAGGTATGTTCTGGGTTGTTGAGATATTTTGAGGATAGGCTTATGTTGACATGATGATACCTCATATTAAAAATCTCAAGTACCCACTTCATAGATTTTTTGTTATAGGAGTAACAACAATGACAATTGGTTTTGCAATAATCAATAGACTGGCCTATTTTTCAAAGATAAATGCAAAATATGTTATTTCTCTAATATTTAACAATAATTCACATGAAATACCCAGGAAATGCAATGGAAAACACTTAGAGCCTAAATCCTGCACATAAGCATTAAAATGGACTAATACATGGTCATAGGTAAGTGAAAAGGGATTAGGAATAGGGAAAAGAGGATGCAAAAAGATGACATGTATGCGTCCCATCACCTCCCCCAAACTGAATATGTTGCATATCCTCATGCAACCTAGTACCACTATATCAATCAAGTTGTATGGATGCTTCTTTCTTTCCAATGCATGCATTTCTCTGTTGTTAACATTTTTTCATTTTGTCTTGCATGATTTGCTTGCTATAGGTTGTCATGAATCATCTTTCAAACTTCAAAATAAGCATCCTCAAGAAATTCGGGTGAATCTACAACAAACATAATGGAGTTGTAGCAAACTTCTAGGAGTTGCAACAAACTTATTGAGTCGTTTTCTTTCAAACTACAAACTGATTTTCTATGAAATTTTTGCAAGCATACTTACTTATTTTATTGCTTCTCTTCACCAAAATTCATGACCACCTGATGTACATATTTTGAGATATAGAAAAATCCTTCTCTACACTTAATATAAAAACTGGAGTACCAAAAGTAGTTTTATAACAAGGGAAGCAATAGCAAATCATGATAGTTTAAATATCATGACATGGTAATGTTTTATTTCCTGCTACTAGTTCTTTTGTAGCAGTAATAGGGCTTCCTATTACTGGTTCTTGTGTAGCAGCAACAGGGCTTCCTATTACTGGTTCTTCTGTAGCAGCAATAGGGCTTCCTTATGTCATTAATGTTGAAAAATTACAACTATCAAACTTCCTTGCTATTGAAAAATTAAAATTGTTATTGTACATACCCAAATTTAAGGATTCATTTATGCCATAGACTATGAATTGTTTTATGACAGGATATATTTCAGTTGGAATGGATTCTATAATAGCTTATTTTATTGTAGGTTCTTTTGGAGCAGTCTATTCCTCTCTAGTTAACAATGTTCCCTTCTCCCCCGAACTGAGAATTTTTTTTATCAAATGGAAAGGACAAGAAAACAATGGTGTGTAAAGTATGGAACGCACAACAATCCTAATTCCCCCCAAACTGAAAACATTTTCTCAAAAAAAAATGGTCTCCTCAGCTGCAACAATATTGCATTAAATATGGAGTGTGTCCATCCCCCCAACCCCCCCAAATTGACGATGTTGCATGTCCACATGAAACATTGTATCCTTATGTGAAAGGTTTATATTGACATTAGATGTGCCTTGAAAGAAAGCCTACAAATGGGCTATGATCTACTGGAAGATATGATGCTCAAACCATCTTTAATGTAGTATGAATTCTAGTTCAATTATGTGGACCTAAAAAATGCTCATGGATCAGGAAAGAGAGATATGGAATTAGAAAATGTTGGTTGTTAGAGGACCATGTTCTTCTTTTTCAGTAGTGTTTTAAGCTTGTCCTTGTCAACTGCTTATTTTTATGTTATTGGCTCTTGTGGAGCAACAACAATGCCTTATTTTTCTCTTACTATTGGTTCTAGTGTGGTAGTAGCAAGGTATTCTATTGTTCTTACTGTTGGTTCTTGTGTGGAAGCAACAAGGCTTTATATTGTCTATTCTTATAGAGCAGTAATAGGGCAACTTGGAATCCTTCTCATTTATGGATATTGGAGTGGATTTGAACAAGAATGGTGAGAGAATATTATGGGATGTAAAGGTGATGGTGCACCCCCCCCCCNGGGGCCCCCCCCCCCCCCCAAAAAAAAAAAAAAATGAAGATATTGTCCACCCCCAATAAATGGAAAAATATGAGGAAGTAGGACAGAGACCTAAGTGATTTTCCAAATACAGATCCATAACATCCAATGAATTTAGATTAAATAAAAGAAAAATAAGCATACCTACACCTACCTAAGAAGTCCATGAGCTTTGCAACAAGTGTATGATAACCTAATATGGTCCACAATGATGTAAAATTCTACGAGAAAGAACAATGTGGAGCTTGGAATCTTGGATCACAATGTGAGTTGTATATTGATATCTAGAACAACCTTATGATGGAGCAGTGAAAATTGGGAATATTTATTCAAAGAGCAGCTGAAACTTGAAAATGAACTTATTTTTTATTTGCAAACCTTATCCGCCAGCAAGTTGGTTTTCAAACAAAATCTATCTAACTACGCCCAAAGGGTTTCCATAGTCATAAATTTTTATTTCCAAAGAATTCCTACCAGCAATCTAGTTTTCAAGCATTCCAAGGTCTAATGGTGCTTGAGACAATTTTTCACGATCAAATTTATTAAGGAAGGGGATAGGATAACAAGGTAGCTCATCGTTGTAAGCAAATTGAGTCACTTTATTGCATGGGTTAGGGATGGTCAGAGAAAGAAGTAGAAAGTGACGAGGTTGAAGTTGTGGTTTAATAGTAGTGGTTGTCTTAAAAGGGTATCCCAACGAAAATATTAAGCTTCAAGGTCTACCACATAAACAAAGGAGCTTCATGAACTTCATCATGCAATTATTTCGAACTGGGAAGAAGGAAATGCATGGGGATACCATGGTACCCATGAATGAGAAAGATGAATAGTAATCCTCATGAAAGGATTTATTTTTAACAAGGGTATTGGCAATGTGACAATGGAACTTGATTTCTAGAACGCTGACCTTCGCTTCTTCTTCTTTTTTCTCGTTCTCGATCCATCTCCAACTTTGATTAAATTTTTTTATATTGTTGTCGCTGAATAAGGCACTGTTGGAGCAAGCTCCTAAGAACTTTGAGCTTCAAATAATGGCTCATTCAAGGAATAAACATGACATGATGTTTTGTTTTTTTGGTTGGATGGTGATATTCCCTTTCCAAAAAAATTGTCTTCAAAAATCACTCTTTCATGAATTGACCTTCTTAATCCTTCTAGGACCTGCAAAAATAAATTGCACCTACCTGCAATAAAATGTGAGATCATGGAAGAAGAGAGGTGATTAGGCTCTCTTAATTCATGACACATATAAATAGTGCATATAATACAGATCCAAAGAAAATATAAACAAAGAAATATTCATTTCTTTACCTGTTAAGGAGTTTTGGCTGTCTAGGCTTCCCAACAATGTTTTGTTGATAAATTTTTTGTATAATGTTAGATTGAAGTGATTCCAAATCTAGAATAAAGTATACTCATAGGTCTATCTCCATTATAAATAGGTTTTTAAAAATCCATGAAATGTTATGCCAAACATGTCGTGGAGCAACATTCATGACATAGTTGCTTTTGATTTTCAACCTCGACCAACAATCACGGTTTTGGGTGTAACTTTTTCATTTAATGATGGATAGACATGATTATAGTTGGAGGTGAAAGTAGAATCATTTAGGTATATCCAATAGAAAGAGGTTTTGAAAACAACAAGGATTGGGTCAAATATGCCAATGAACATACTTAGAGGAAACAAAGTTTGAGAAGAGCAGATTTAGGATAGGCAGTTAGTATTTTGGGCGTAGTTTCTCATACGATATCAAAATGAAGTGATTGAAATTGTGTTGTAAACTATATTCATAAGAGAATATACCCTAGAAACAGGTTTGAAAAATTCACCCCTTTTATCTACGAAAATGGATAGTTTGAACTATGTTCTTGAATTCCATGCTTAACATCTAGTAAATGTTTTGACCATATATATTTTCGTTTGATATCCAAATTGAGAAATTCAAATTGGATTAGAAACTATATTTCAAGTTTTTTTTAGATAGAAACAATTTTTTAAAATATTTCCATATGGTTTCTCAAAATAGGATTGTCCCTACTATGTTATTAGTAATTTTAACAAGCCAACATGCTACAAGAATTTGATCAACCAGATATGTCTCCAACTTATGATATGGATATCCATGGATCTTTATAGACATATAATTTTCAATATAAGATATCCACATACCAAAAATTTCAAGCATCCAATGGCCAGATTGAGCAAGATGACCTTGACAAGACCTGGAGCAAAATGCAAAGACAATACCTAAATCAAGAATATGATAGCAATGGGATCCTGACATAACCATCATGGGAGTCCATGAAGTGCCCCATTACTTAAAATATGAGATGATTTGAGGTGCCAAATATGTCATTGAACAGTCAAAATGTAGAATCCAACTATGTTTTTAGAAAAATTATAGAAAAAATGATGTAGAAAATCATGAGTTGGCTTAATAAAATGATGATTCTCCTATCATTCACTTGTAAGACTGTGATTTGGGCAATATAATAGATGGGAACCAACCATACCTTTGGTTCAAACATCGGTATTAAAATATTGATTGGAAACCTATTGTAATCCAGGGCCAAACATCAACCTAGATGCTAAGAATGAACCATTTGTCATCCTATGGACATATTCCCACCTAGCGAGACACCTAGATACCCAACCATGATGCTTGCTAGTTTTCTAGGAGAATAGTCTGGACATGGGATGTGTCAACATAAATCCTATATTCTTGTATGCACCCGCCATTGAGGACTTACAATGAAACAGTGTTTCACTAAGAAACAAACTGAGGATATGAAACTTGTAACGACACTTTACCAAGCAGACTCAAGAATCATTATATACTACTTCCAACCATTGATTCCTTAAACATTGATTCATTCATTTAGTGCACAATTTTCCAAAAACAAAGAGACTAGGTGTATTGCAAAAAAGAACCATGGGTTAGTGGATGGAAAAGGAACGCAGGAGGGAGGACGAGAGGGGGGAAATGAAGAATGAGAAAGAATAATGTCATAAGAGTGGAGGAAGGATAGAAGAATAGATGGAAAACAACATCTCATTCTATATTTTCATTTTCATGTCCAACAAAAAAATTGTGATTTGCAAAGCTACCAAATTAATAATTCATCACATACCTTGATAATCAATGTAGACTCAAACTTGAAGGCCTTGTCATCCCCTTGTCTCCTTCTCTAGTGGAATCTTCATTCGTTGATGCTTTTATTTCCTCCTACCAAGCTTCTTGCAAAATAGAGATTAGTATTATGGGTGACTCTTACTACACCACAAAAAAATCTTTAATAACTCAATCAATGTATCTAAATGACCTATATCATGTGCTATGCTAAAAAAAAAAATGAACGAATATTATCTTAACCAATGCGAGAATGAATTTCAAACCAATACAAGAATGAAAATGCAAGATTGAATTTCAAACCAATGCAAGAATGAAATGCACCTTTGGTAACTCCATGGCAAAGGTGCCAAAAATGATGGGCTTTTAATTACCGTTCTAATTTCTTAGAAAGACAGTTAGAAAGTTTGTGCATTTAATTTTCAACTCAGGGATCGTATGGAACTTGTGAGTTACCGAATTTACCGTGCATGCAGGCTGCACTCTATGCTTCCACGGGTTTGTTATGTAGTTGTAGTATAAATGATTACTTTTGCAGGTAGAGTGTAGACAATTCACAATTGGCAAGGTTTTATAAACTTCAAAGTAAAATCACACTTGCAGAAAGTAAAGTGACTAAAGCTACTTGCAAGAAACAAAATTCACTCATGTTGAAAAGGAAATTGATTAACTAAAGTAAACTAATTCAAATGGACATGAAGCAATATGTCATAACCTCCAGTTGAATGAAATTGAAATTGCAGGAAAGAAAAGCAAAGTAAGCTAATTCAATTGGACAAGAAACAATATGTTGTAACCTCCAGTTGAACGGAAATGAAATTTCAGAAAAGAAAAGCAAAGTAAACTAATTCAATTGGGCAAGAAGCAATATGTTGTAACCTCCATTTGAATGAAATTGAAATTGTAGAAAATAAAAACAATTGCAAGAAAGAAAAGAAAAGTAAGCTAATTCAATTGGACAAGAAACAATATGTTGTAACCTCCAGTTGAATGAAAATGAAATTTCAGAAAAGAAAAGCAAAGTAAACTAATTCAATTGGGCAAGAAGAACTATGTTGTAACCTCTAGTTGAATGAAATTGAAATTGCAGAAAATAAAAACAACTTAATCTAGTCCTTACCAAGATGATGATTGTAGACCAACAAACATAATCATTGTGTTAAGCACATTTATTCAAAAACATAAAGGAATGCAAACCCAATCTAAAGTGCAATTATGTCAACAGAAATTAAAAATAAATAAATAAATGATATCCTATGTGAACAATCAATTGCATAAAGAAATTGGATCATGTGACAAGAAATTAACTACGGAAATAAATAAAATAAACCATATGTGAATAAATAATTGCAGAATTAATAGAAAACTACCTAGATTACTCAACACTATCTTCTATTGGAGTGGGTCCTACCTCCATAAAACATAGTCTTGATATTACTTGATATCAACACTCGCTACATCTACGACATAAATTAATAAATTATTTATTCTACATCTAATCTATAATATAAATTAATTAATTCTAATTAGATATTGCAGAAATTATAAAACCATAATCTAAATTGAAATGAGAACTCGGAAAATATATTGTATTCCATCATAAATTGGACTTGTGCTCCAAGAATCCTCTCGTAGAATGAAAGAGGAACTCTTTTTATACATAAGTTTTGTTTAAAAATAAAATAATAAATGATAAATGCATATCCACAAGTTTCTCATGTGGTTTGCTAACAATTAGCAAATAATAAATTATCCACAAGTTTCTCATTTGGTTTGCTAACAGTTAGAAAATAATAAATGAGATCCATAAGTTTCTGATGTGGTTAGCTAACAATTAGCAAATAATAAATGAGATCCAGAATTCTCTCTTGTGGTTTGCTAACAATTAGTAAATAATTAACGACGCGTACATAATTCCAAAATCCTTATTAACAACTCAAACTAATCATGTCTAATAATTCCAGAATTATTTCCATATCCAAGATGGTCAATGATATTCCAAAATCATGGCATATCTTGATGGTTGTGAATTTATGTAAATTAAAATTGTGTAGTATCAATTGTGTAGCAACAACTGTGTAACAACAACAATAATGGTAGGTGTTACAACAACAACACTCACAGGTTTTACAACAACAACACTAGCAGTTGTTACAACAATGATATTGGCAGGTGTTACAACAACAACAGTAGCAAGTGTTACAACAACGACACTAGCAAATGTTACAACAACAGTACTAGTAGGTGTTATAGCAACGACAATGGAAAGTGTTACAACAATGACACTAGTAGGTGTTATAGAAATGGTACTAGCAAGTGTTACAACAATGACATTAGCATGTGTTACAACAACAACACCAGCATGTGTTACAACAAACAATAAAATGTTGATTTCTCAAAAAGTGTGTTCTAGGTTGTTGAGATATTTTGAAGATAGACTTCGGTTGACATGATGATGCCTCATATTAAAAATCTCAAGTACCCACTTTGTATATTTTTTGTTATAGGAGTAACAAAAGTGACAACTAGTTTTGCAACAATTAACAAACTAACCCATTTTTCAAAGATAAATGAAAAATATGTTATTTCTCTAATATTTAACTATAATTCACACGAAATAATAAGAAAATGCATTGGAAAATACTTTGGGTCTAAATGTCATGCACAAGCATTAAAAAAGACTAATATATGGCCATAGGTAAGTGAAAAGGGATTAGGAATAGGAAAAAGAAGATGTAAAAAGATGACATTTATGCGGCCCATCACTTGCTCTATTCAATTTTGATTCATAGGTCAACCTCATAGCAATCAATCTAGTCGACAAGCCTGGTTTGGGTAAACAAGGATGCAAAGCTCAAGGTCACAAAACAATGTAAGATCAAATTTTCTATAAGTGTAGATTTTATTGATGAAGTCGAGTTAGATGTAGTACCCCTTGATGTGTGTAGTGTAGTGTTTGGAAGCCCCTACATGTATATGAGGGATGTGGTCTTCATGCGGAGAGAAAACCAATACCACCTGATCAAGGATGGGAAGTCTTACATCATCAATGCACACAAAGGTAAATCCAATACCTCTATGGTAGTACCAACCAAGCCAAAAACTTGACCAGTTACAGTAAGAAGTATGTATTGCTTTTATTAAGAGAGAATCAACCAGGTGATGAATCAGTAAGAGGAAAGACATCCCTGGAGGGATGTACTAAAGAGAATAAACAATATTTGGAGGAGTTGTTGCAAGCATATAGAAGAGAGTTCCAAAATCATAAAGGGATTCCACCTAAGAGGGAAGTGGTACATAGGATACAATTGTTTCTTGACTCCCCATTACCAAATATTGGGATATATAGACAATATGTTCTAGAAGCAGAAAAAGTGAAGAAATATTTGTAGCATCTACTAGAGCGGGGATTAATTCAACTAATCACCTCACCTTATGGGTCACCTGTCATCATAGTACCCAAGAGGGATGGGACTTGGGGAATGTGTATCAATTACAAAGCTTTGAACAAGATCACACTCACAAATCAATAGCCTCTGCCCAAGATTGATGATTTGTTAGATCAATTGTCACATGCCAAGAACTTCACCAAGTTGGATCTCAAATGGCGATACCACTAGGTATTATCAAAGAAGAAGACACTTGGAAGACCACCTTCAAGGAAAGACAATGTTTGTATGAATGGCTAGTCATGGCTTTTGGTTTATGTAATGCACCAACTACATTTATGTGATTGATGAATGATGTATTGTGTTCCTAGTTAGATTCATTTGTAATAGTGTATTTGTATGACTTATTCATTTATAGCTCTACCTGAGAATAAAACATCTCACATATTATGCAAGTGTTAAAGACTTTGAAAAATCATTAGCTACTGGCTAACCTTAAGAAATGTGAGTTTGTTCAGTAGTCATTGGTGTATTTTGGGTACGTGATTGGTGGAAAGGGACTCAAGATAGATACCATGAAGATGGAGGTCATCCTCAAGTAGTTAGTTCTTACTTGTGTCACTGAAGTTATGAACTTTGTTGGGGAAACACATTACCTAGGGAAGTTCATAGCATACTTTTTAGTTGTAGCTATGCCATTCCATGCCATAACAACTAGTGGGGAAATAATCTATAGAAATCTTGTGATGAGATAAAATGGAAGATCAATCAAGCATTGATTCTTTTATAACTTAACTTGCAAAATCCTTTTGAATTGGAGATGGATGGAAATGGATATGCTATGGGAGTGGTATTGATGTAGGGAGGTAAGATGATTCTAAAATGTTTCATGGGGGAGTCCTAAAGTACCCTACGTACTCTATGCCCCAACTCAAGCTACCAAGAAGTGGAAGCACTATTTAATAGGCAAGGAAACCATCATCCACATTGATCACCGACCACTGGAGTATTTGCAAGCCTAGAGTGAGCTTTACCAAAATAGACATTATAAGTGGATGGGGTTTTGCAGCAGTTTCATCTAGTCATCAAATATAAGAAGGGAAACACTACTTGGAAAACATGCTTTCAAGGTCACCCACATCCAAGATTATAGATTTGGGAACTCTTATGCACATGGATCCTTTTACCCATGATGCATACAAAGAGGCATGCATAGAAGATGAGAACTTTAAGAAAGTTTTTCAACAACTACAAGACCAAATTTGTGTAGAAGAAGATGATGGCTATAATCTCCAAAAAGGGTTGCTCTACAAGCTAGACAATCTCCATGTTTCTAAAGGTAAAAGATTGTAGATTATTAGAGAGATTCATACCTCCAAGGTTGCAAGACACTTTGGTGAAGACAATTTCCAACTTACAAAGGTATGTGTATTGGCCCAGAATGAAAGAATATGTAGCTCAATATATTAGAGGATGCATACTTTATTGTAACAATAAGCCCAGTAATAGAAAGAAAGGGTTATACCATCCCTTGTACCCACTCGACCCTAGGAAATCATTTCCATGAATTTTGTGGGTGGTTTTTCAACAAACAAGAAGGGAAATGACTATATGTTTATGGTAGTTGATAGATTCAACAAGATGTGAATTCTTATACCTTGTGCAAATACCATCAAAGGACAAGAAGCAACAAACATGTTCTTTAAGAAGATCTAGGTGTACTTTAGGAAACCAAGGAGCATCATCTCATATAGGGATATTAGATTTATCGATGCCTTTGAGACTACAATTTAGGAAAAGATGGACAACAAGTTTAAGATATCTACAACATTCCATCCACAAAAAAATGTGTAGATAAAAGTAGTCAACAAGATGTTGGTTCATCTTTTGAGGGGTTATGATGCAGGTGCATTGAGAGTATGGTTATGGGTAAGCCAAAGGAAACCCAGGATGGTGACTAAAGATGATCCAAGGGGAGTAAAAGGTATAGGTATGCATATATGTGATGGAAGAATGGTTGATGAACCATGTATGAGAAAAAGGTTTCCTAGAGAATTGACAGATACAGTGGCTGGAAACCCATGTATTCTAATGGATGGTAAATTTTTTATATGGACTTCAACAATGTTTATGTTTTACAGATACAAGATGAAAGTTGAAGAAGATCGTGGATGAAGAATGAAGAAGACCAAAGGTCACAAAGACAAAGAGCATAGAAGATGAATATGGAGCCAGTTCAAAAGACCAAGTGAAGAAGAGAAATAAATAGGTTAAGAGTATTCAATAAGGGAGAGTATGAAGGAAAAATTCCTACTTGTAATCATGAATAATGTTTAATAAATATAATGGAATTGTAATGATGTACACTAATTATAGAAGTCTACATATGAATTGGAGATGAGGAGAAATGAGAGAAGTTAGGGATGAAGATTTGTTGAGATATTCATGGAGATATTGTGGAGAAATTTATGGTGATAGTTATGCATTTGGTTTGAATAGAATATCTAATTATGAAATAGTTGTTATGGTTATTGATCATTATATAAGGGACCACTTGTACATTAGAATGTAACACACAAGAATGATTTAATTTAAACTAATTTCCCCTTCAAAGGTTTCTTGAGCATAAAATGTCGGTGTCCCTTGCTTTGTATAATGTGTTTGTGTGTGTTTATATGTTTTGAGTTGGTTGTATGCATCATTTGGTATCAAAGCGATATATTTTCTTAGACAAAGAACACACATTGCAGAAAGGACATCCCAACCACTACATCAAGTAAGGTCACAACCATAACAAAGGAGAGACTGAGGTGCAAGTGGTAGTGCAATGAGCCAAGGCATGAAGTGCATCAATGAGATCGAACAATTCACGATTAGAGGTTGTTGTAGCATGGAAGAGTGTCATACAATTGAAAAATATTTGAGAGTCTATTGAAACTTGGTGCTAGTGGGAAATCCATGGATTGTTGTTGCAACGTGGAAATTAGCATTGTGCTATGAGGTGGTTACCGAGGTGTCGGGAAAGCAAAATGTGGCTATGCATTTGAGTAGTGGAAGGTTTATTGAAGCTAGAAATAGGAACTTAAAGATTGTGTTGTTGTGTTTGATTTAGTGATGAATTGGTTGCTAGGTTTCTGTGTATGTCTCAAAATACTTGTATTTGCATAGCTATGGACTCCATGAATGGTAAATGGGAACGAATGAGTAGATTTATTGCTATGATGATTCGATCATGTTGGTATTCAGTGAAGATGGATAATAACACTAATGTGTAAACTAATGATTTTTCCAATAAGAAAGTAATCTTCTTATATATTTGTTGAATTGGCTATTGAATACATCAAACTCCAAGATCATTGTGTGTTGATTGGTGCATATTTGTTGGGCCTTAATGGTGGTATCTTGTATGACCAAGGATCATTTATAACCATCCATGTTAATATCTATTATTGAAGGAGTGTTGTTACATGGTGAGTGGTACCTACATGGAGTTGTTGCATTACATGTTGTTCACATGTGTTTATCTTGTAGTGAATTGTTAAAGAGAACTTTATTGGTAAACACATGCGTGGAGTTATGGGTATATTGACAAGGCAATGGGGGTCTTATCATGTTGTTGCTTGAGGGGCACAACTCGACTCCCATGCTTTCAAGGGATTGATCCTTGAACAATGGTGAATCTCTTCCCAAGAGGATAATTGGTGATGAACAATGAAAAAAAGGTCAAGGAATCGATGCAATATTTGGCCAAAGACTAGGAACAATCATGCCCATGCCATATTGTGCTATCTAAGGAGAGTCTCGGTCTATGCAATGGTAGACACAATAGAAGTAGTGGACCATAAAACTGAGAAATCCATGGTGTCGTTTGTTTAGAAGGCATGGATTTATAAGGAATACGAGTCTACCAATGACGTTTTGTAGTTAGACGATGGGGTAACAGTGCCAGAGGTGAATGAAGATCAAGTTCTCATTAAAGTCTACGTAGTAGCACTCAATCTTGTCAACTTTAAGAGGCGACAAGGGAAATTTAAACCCATTGACTCTCCTCTTCCCATGGTCCCAGGCTCTAGTGTTGTTGGCATAGTGATAAAAGTAGGCAACAAAGTGGAAGGGTTTAAAGAAGGTGATGACGTGTATGGAGATGTAAATTAAAAAACATCGACATGAATCTGGTTTGCATTTGGAGCACATGCATAAAATGCATAGGCGAGATCGAGATGATTAATGGTAAATGGATCAACAGAGAAACATAAGGAGGAAGACATAAAATATGATGCTTGTTTTTGAGGGGGTATATAGAGGGAGTTCAATTTATATTTGCATTGATCGTGACATACCATGCAGATAGAAATGGTGTGCATCAAAAACTCAATTGAAGGAAAATTATATACAAGAGAAATTGGCTAGAGCTAGAGGGGTAATGATTACAGATGAAGTTGAACACCAGGTCAAGAATTCTTTAAAGCAACTCATAGGCGAAAGAGTAGAGTATCGTTGGTTTGCAACCATTTGGTTTTGAAAGAAATGATGAGAATGCACCAACAGTATTTAATGTCCATGTGCCTGAATGTTGTGTGGGTTTCACTTTGGGATCTATCAGTGGTTATTCGTGAACAAGTTGTAGAGGCTTTATGTGCTTGGCTATGTGTTATCAAGAAGTCTGAGTCGAGGTGGCAGGTGCAATGGTACTACCGCATGATTGAAGTAATTCAAGGATGGGGTTTGAAATAATATTAGTCATCATAACATACATGGGTCGTTGTTTGTAGTAGTTGAGCTCCCAAGGAATACTAGAGAATTTATGATGTCACGTGCTCTGCACTCCAACAAACTATATAGTGGATTTGTCTCTCTTGGTGAAATAGTTGTTGAGATTCTCCCAACAATTGCATTGTCAATGTTGGTGACCAACTAGAGATTGTGAGCAATGGGAGATACAAGAGCATGGAGCACAGAGCAGTCGTGAACGTGGAGAGACCAAGAATTTCAGTTGCAACAATCCTTGCACCCTACAAGACCAATGAAAGTATGGATAATATATGTAATTTAGTTTTTTTTTTTTTTTAAGAAGGATGTGAGAGTCAAGAATGTTAAATTGTTCCTCGGAACCTTCTAGAAGTGTATATTTTTGGGTTAGAAGATTCATGAGTGTAAAGAAGTTCTTTTGCACTATTTTGGGAGACTTGGGAATAAAATCTAGCTTTGAATATGTCAAATTAGAAATTTAAAATGGTTAAGGTTGAAGGTTCATAGTTATTGATGTATTGAGTCAAATTAAAGTTGAAAGTTATTGGTGGAGAGCTAAATTCATATTGAGTATTCATAGTCAAAAGTCAAATTGAGAGCCTAAGTCGAGTAATTCCAAAGGTTCTACTCATGTAATGAAGCTTTTGTAAATCCATAACAAAATTACGTTGAGTCAAATTCCAAGTTGCATTTGAAGCCAAAGTTTAAAAGTCAAGTAAAAGTTCGGAGTCGAGAAGAAGTTATTGATGTTGTAAGAAAAATGAAGAAGGGTGCATGATCGGTGTTACCCAACACCCCAAGTTATATTTATGAGTCTAAATGAAGTTTGTTGACATAAAGTGTTGAAGTCAAGTGAAAGGTTGGAGTTTATTGAGATCAAATTCAGGTGTGAATTATAGATCCTAATTATGTCATTGTCGAAGTCAAGTTTAAGTCATGTCAATGGTGCATCAATTAAGTTTTCCAAACCATGGTCATATCTTGTCTTGTTGGACATTGCACAATCCAACAAGAAACATATTTGTATGCATGTAATTGTAGTTGTAAACAAAGAAGAAGCATAATTGAAAAAGATGATGTAATAAGAATATTGATGCAGAGACAAAAGAAGAATTTGGTGGCAAGAAGAATCTCTACAACTATTGAAGAGTGAGGAACAAATAAAAGCTTTGAGAGAAGGTCCAAGGTGAATAAGGACCATAAATACCAAAAGACCAAGTTCAGAGAAAGAGACAACCTAGGTGAGGTATATAGTAAGGTGAGAAAGATTTGTTGAGGAAGAAGGAGAGCATATTGAGGCTCAGAGGAAAGTATAAGAGATTGAGAAAGAACACGAAGAGCTTAGTAGAAGGAAAATTCCATAGAAAGGTGAAATAAGGTGCAAACCTCATGACAAAAGCAAATGACAAAGGAAAGTTGAAGCAGAATGCAGACTCCTGGATTGAAGAATAAAAAGGCAAGGAGACATTGAAGAGGAAAGGATGGTGAAGGGTGAAGTAGAGAAGATAATGGCACAGAAAAATGGACATAAAGAATGAAGCAATAAAACTGGAAGCAATGAGGACAAGGAAGAAAGTTTGATGTAGCAAGAATAGAAGCACGGAAAAAGGGAAAATTGAAGCAGTGGAAGAAAAATGCAAGACACAAAGAAGAAGCAAGAAGTAAGGAAACAAAGCAAGGTAAAGAATAAATAGTATTGTATGTTGATGTAGATGCAATAAATCCATGAAAGAGACGTCCCTAAGTAATTTAATGGTCCTTGAATAATGTTTGAAAAAGGTCTTGGTCTTATGTTTGTATAAAATCTAGATTAGCCTGAAATGAAATTGTGTGTACATTATGTAAGCCTGATGAGGCATGTATCCCCCATAATTTGTATGTTGAAAGGTTCATGGTTCTCTAAAAAACACTTTGTGGTGTAAGGTTTGTGGAAAGAAAAAACCACTTGTCATGAGAGAGAGCTCGTTGAAGAAAATGAAGAAGTGATGAGTCAGAAAGAGAAGATCGACTATGGGCATAATCATTGATTTGAGGTAGTCCACAACTGGCAAAATATTTGAGGTGGTCCACAACTAGCAGAAGACTGAGGTGACTAGAGAGATTTCAAGTCATTAAAAATGGACTTGAGTAGTTGAGCATGAAAGGAAGATTGCAAGTCATCAAAAAGGGATTTATAAAATCAAACTGTGAAACGAAAGTTTGTGAGATGGAAGCTACATCCAAAGGAAGAGTGGTTCAGAGGATCCAATCTACCAACATTTATGAACTCATGGAAAGGAGCCAATGAATATGACTTTTGTTCCTTGGTAGTATGATATAGGTGCATTGGTGGTATGGTTACAGGTAAGCCAAAGAAAACCCAAGATGATGACTAAAGATGATGCAAGAGGAGTAAAGGTATGAAAACATGTGATGGGAGAATGGTTGATGAACCATACACAAGAAAAGGTTTCCTAGAGAACTGACAGATACAATGGTTGGTGACCCATGTATTCTAGTGGATGGTAACTTTTTTATATGGACTTCAACAATGTTTATGTTTTGCAGGTACAAGATGAAAATTGAAGAAGATCAAGGATGAATGTGAAGATGAGGCCAATTCAAAGGACCAAGTGAAGAAGAGAAATAAATGGATTACAAGCATTTGGTAAGGGAGAGTATGAAGGAATAAGTCCTACTTGTAATCATGAATAATATATAATAAATATGATGGAATTGCAATGATGTAGACTAATTTTAGAAGTCTACGTATAAATTAGAGATGAGGAGAAATGAGAGAAGTTAGGGATGAAGATTTGTTGAGAGATTCATGGAGATATTGTGGAGAAAGTTATGCATTTGGTTTGAACATAACATATAATTATGAAATAGTTGTTATGGTCACATGTTATCATATAAGGGACCATTTGTACATTATAATGTAACACACAGGAATGATTTAATTTAATATAATTTTCCCTTCATGGGTTTCTTGAGCATAAGCTCCCAGTGTCCCTTGCTTTGTATAATGTGTTTGTGTGTGTTTATATGATGCAAATTGATCGTATGCATCAGGTTATAGTTAGAAGCATACAAATACCTGGGATGAAAATATGATCTATATTCAACACTCTTATAACAAAGCAATCCATAATTATGTGAGTAGTTTCCCTTTCAAAACTTGCTTTCGATATTTCCCTCAATTTGCCTTGGATGTTTTATATGGACAACAAGTAGGAGTGAGTAAAGACGTCATAAGAGAAGGATTGAAAGCAAAGAAATTTCTTGAAAATTTTAGGCAAACCCATTTGCGAGTACATGAGACATTGAAGAAGTCACAAGAAAGGTACAAGACTTTACATAATTTGCACAAAATTGAGAATACATTCAAGATTGGAGATAGAGCTTGGTTGTAGCTAAACAAAAAATGTCTATATGTTCCTAGTAAGGGGAAACATGACTTTTGGCACATCGGGTTGAAAGGACACCTTCCAGGAAAGGAAAAAATGGTACTCTAGGGAGACAATAGAGGAAAAAATTCCTCACCTCATTCAATAAAATATTTTTGGAACCAAATGCCTCCCTTGATGGGGAGGCATGATCCAAAATGGATCATTATATAATTTATATCTATCTTGGTACTTTCTGGGAGGAAAAATTGGAGGAATTGGCTTGCAGAGCCCATTTTAGTGGTAAGTCTTAGTTTGAAGATTTGAGTCTAATACCTCTAAAGCCATTTTGAGGCATAAAATGAAACTTTTTTGAGTCAAAACTTTGTGATCATGCTTACAACCCATTGACATTGTTCTACATATTGAGACCTTTCCAACAATGTGAAAATATCCTCAATCGGAGTTCATATGCAGAAGTTATGCCTCCTACAAGTTGATCTACCTTATTGACCACCATGATATCGAGTGGATGTTGCATCATCCCCCATTACTCACATGTGAATATAGTCACATGTGGGATTTCAAGAAGATTTTCTAGAAGGTCCAAAACCCTAACACTATTTGACGGTTGAGGCATGCAAAAACCCTAACCCTAGACGACTATCAAACTATGTTAAATACTAGGTCACTAGGAGGAGAGGGGGTTCCATTCTCTTATCATTACACTTGTTCCATAGTTGAGAAAAGCATTTAGGAGTGGGATTTGTCATAATAACAAAGGTGGAAGAATATTATGTAGCAATTATTCAGGCCATAGTGTCAAAGGCAACTCCATAGTGAGTGCCCCTTTCTTTCTACTTGCATTTTCATAACTGAAGAAAAGAGAGTAGAGCATAGGCCTCACCCTGTAGTTGGGTTTTCTCCCACTTTGGGATTCCCGGGATACATCTTGTCTTGATTTGTGTGGATGGTGTGTTCATTTGCTTGTTATTTCATTTTCAAATTTCAATTTTTTTCATAAATTTGAGTAATAAGCTAGTGATAATAAATTAGAGATCTAAGGAAATAAACCTGCATAATAAAATATTTCAGCATAATACAATATATGTTTTGAAGAATTGTTCCAGTGGAATATCCATGATAGTTTACAAATCACCAACGATAATCAAATTGCATTCAATACCATGAATAAAGGAAGTATCAATTTGGTGGTTTGTTATGCCACTTTATCATTGCTTGGTTAGGGCGCACATATGTTGTGTTGGGTTATGATTTTGTAGGATCTTGTATCAACTCCATAACTAACTATTTGGTTTGAAATCCTATAGTAATGAATTCATGGCATCTTCTATAGCTAGTTGCTTAATTGGTGGTCCCATTGAATCTTCATCAATTGCCCACGTGGCTACATGGTTGGTGGTTTCATAACTTCTTCCATGGTAGACCTATGGGCATCTGCAAATTTATTACAAAACCCCTTAGAATAATGCACAATTAGTTTTTTAAACATAAGATAAGTTTAGATAGCACATGATTTCATTTAGATTCAACAAAAATCCACAAAAACTCCTAAAAATGCCTCTTGATTACCTTATTGTAATAAAACTTATTGCATTCATTGTGATGGAAAGTAGTAGATAATATCATGGGAAAAATGATAAGTAGGTAGGGAAAAATGGGTAAATGAGGAGAGAAAAATGATAGTAAAAAACATGCCAAATTTGGGACTTATTGGCTCCCCCAACCCGATGTTGTTGCATGTCCCTTGTGCAACTGGATTTCATCATTCTGATTCTGGAAGGCTTGCATGGACATTGCTCCAATGGAATTTTACATGGCCAAATTTTGTTGGATCATAATATCCTAGTCTCCTTTCAATTGTTGACCAGTTAACAATTTCCTCGTAATCACTCCAAGTTTCAATAACTTTATAATAAGACTTAGAATGCCACAAAACCGAGTAGTGGAATCAAAGACCAATCCATTGATTTCAATTTCTTCTTAAATATTCCAAGTAGAGGGCAGCTCTTGTTAATGAAATTTTGAAATGAGTGTATCCTACAAGTTCTTGTTTCTACAATGAGAGTGGTAGAATTTCCCATTGTTTATGTGCATCAAGAAGAGCCTCAATGGCATACAAATTTACTACCTCTTCATAATGATATTGTGAAAACTCTTTGATTTTTTCGCATCTTGGTTATGTTGTTAGAGTCCCTAAAAATTGATGGTGATCACTGATTATCATGGTAGAAAGAGGGAATTCTCATCAAATAATTAAACTGGTAGTGTTCTTGGAAATATCGAAAAGATCCCACTCTTTTTTCCATTGCACCTTATTATGTCGATAGGCGTATAGCTATTGGCAATGGGAACAATTAATGATCTTTTTAACCTTAAATCCTAATTTGATGGTTGTGCATTGAAGATGTTGGCATATTCTTAGTCGTCCTCCAAAATCAATGAGTCAGATTTATTGTTCATAACTTCCTTGCATTTATGAAGGCATCAGTTAACATGTTTACTTTTTTACATTTACCTAATCACATTATAAAATTATTGTAAGAATATATAATTGCCATGTTTAAATGATTAAGAAGGATTAATATCTATGCAAGCCACGTTTATATCATTAAGAAACACTGCACACGTTTCATGTTGTCGACACCCATTCATTTATGGATTCTGAACTGTCTCGTTAATTTACTATGCTTTGATTTCTTTTACTGCATTTAGGTTTTTAATGCTAGCAATGCATGCCTAGACGCCTTCCAAGCCACAACCAAGCGCCTCTCCAATGCTCGTTGTAATAGTCTATCGACTTTGATCAGCCACCGGTTATGTGGCTGTGCTAGTTAGTAATAAATGGAGACAATGACCTTAACTAAACATCCCCAACATAAGGGTTGGTATTCCATCTCAATTTTGTTTGCAGGAATAAATTGAATAGATATAACTCACAAAGCATATTGTGTTCTTGAGGGATTGGGGTAGAGTAGATCATAATAAAATCATGAATTTGATTAATTTCACAAGATTGCCTTGTAGCCAAATCGATGAAATCTAAATTTTGTCCATTGTTCATGAAGAAAAATGGTATATTTCCTTGATGGTGGTCGACAAGGAATCCCATGTAGTTTTAGGTTGTAATCTATGTGGACTTCCTATAACCTTTGTTCCTCGCATTGTTTATTGGATTTTAATTTTTCTTTCCACTTTTTCTCTTCTATTAAGTAACTATTGGCCCATTGGGTTTTCATATTTTGTATTTCATGCTAGTGGGTTTCTTTGAGAAGGACACCTAAGTCATATAATTCCTCCATGCCTTTCCATTTTTTAAGATTATTCTTAAGAGAACTGAACTCATGAGCATTTACAAGAATAGCATCCAATATGCCATTCACAATTTGTTGAATTTCAATAGTAGAAACTCCTTTTGTAGCCATAGGAATTGTACGTTCAACATAAGCTTCTTGATTCTGAATAGCCTCCAAAAGAGTATGTAGACTTGGTTGTGTTATAAAAATCCCTTTTCTTCGTTTTGATTCTAATTAACTTGCTTCAAAGTTTTTTTTGTATTTTTACCTTCAACCTTTTATTAGCTTGAACCAAGTCAGCATAAGTGGGCCTATGTAACATGTAAAAATAAGTGGGCCTATGTAGCCAAAACCATTTAAAACTTTTTGGGACAATAGAATGCTTACCTCTTCACATTTTGTGAATGTTGGAAGACTCAACCATATTTTTTGTAACATCCTTGTGAAAAGGATTCTATAACATACCCTTCCATGACTTCTATAGTAGGTTTTTCAAAAGCTCCTTCAGTGGCCATACCCTTAGTCACTCTTCTCATATGTTGGAGTTCAATTCTTCTTGTTCTTATGTTGTGAGTAACAAAAGTGTTAACCTCTTAGATATCATCTTGAACAACGTCATCCTAAATTTGGGGTTCATATATGAATTCATTCCATGTGTGCCTCTCATGAAGAAAAGATGCTTACACAAATAATTTTATTATAAGGCCATGATGTGATAGAATCCACTCAGGATTTTCACTTGTCTCACATATTTTTCCATAGAAAATATGGAAAATTGATGAGGTTATGGAAATCAGAGTAATGATGGTTATGCCCTTTGTTTGAGTTGCTAGAAGTAAATGGACAAGTATAGTGCATGTTCATGGAATTGACATATTAATTTTCCAATTCAACTTATATAAATGATGTTAAATCCATTCATATGCAAGAATAGGAAGAGAAATAGGTTACCGAGGTTTTAAGAAAATTTCAAGACTTGTGAATCATAAAAGATAATCATAACGTTGCCTAAACATAGCCATGATGTATTGTAGTTTTGGTTTTGTTGTGGTTGAAACAAATAAAGACAAATCTTAACCTGATCATTCGATAAACTGTGTCAAAGAGTTGATACAAGAGCTATGTTCTAGAGGTTCTATAGCTACCAAGATCATCTTTGTATAATTGAAAATATGCTAGAACAAAAGTGTTCCTCAATGACAATCATTAGAGAATCTTTGTAGCCAAAAGCAATTGAAAACTATAGATGGTATAAAGCTCTGGAGCTGGAAGACGAAGAGTTGCATCTGAGATATGAACATTGAAAACTAAAATAAGGTTCTATAGCAAGCAAGGGAAACTTAAATATAAATTTTTGAAACAAGTTGAAGGTCTTACAAACTAATACAAAGTTTTGTAGCAAGCAAATAAAGGTTCGCAACTGAAATATGACTCTAGAAATCCCTTTAGATAAGAGCTATAGTGCAACAATATACAATGATGATTTGGATATTGTGTGTTTTTTCTTTGCAAACTTTCTTTGTTAGCAAGTTGATTTTCAAACAAAGCCTGTTTAACTATTATCCCAAAGGGATTTTTTACATTCATAAGTTATTTATTCCAAGTAATTCCAGCCAGAGAATAGTTTTCTAGCATTCCAAGGTGCAATGGTTCCTTTGGCAAGTATTCATTTTGGATTTATTTCTTTATCTCTCTTTTTTTAATGCATATGTAAAGAGAATTGGAAAATCAACAAGTGGTAGGTGTAGGCGACATAATCATTGTATTGACAACCTCCATTTTTTTATTGATTTGAAATATCATTGATGAAAGCATCCTTGGACAATGGATTATAATATAACCTTAATCGATAGTCATTGGTCATGAGAGGGGTCCATTCCTCATTAATGGTATGCAACATGATGAAGCCATTATCATAGACAATATCAACCTCATAAGGACAAACTTGATGAAGCCATTATAGAGCTTTCCCTTGAAACTCTTAAATCTTGAATCAAAAAACAAGACCTAATCTCCTACATGGAATTTATTTTCCTTGATGAATCTATCATGCCATTTAGCCCTTAGTTGTTGGACAATAGAAGTCTGATGTAAATCTACTCAACAAATTTCATTGAATTCATTAATTTGTTACAAGCAGTTCTTTTAGGCATCTAAAAGATCCATTCCTATAGACAATTCAATTTTTAATGTCTTAAATTCAAATTCAATAGGAAGAACAAAATGTTTTCCATACATAATTTCATAAGGAGTGAAGCCAATAGTATTTCTCCATGTGGTATGGTAGGCCCACAATGTTTTTGGAATCCTACTAGACCAATCCTAGTGATGAATCTACATAATCTTGGTCAAGATAGATTCCAGAATTTTGTTGGTGACTTGAACTTACCCACTAGTTTGTGGGTGATATGGTGTGGAGTATGTTTGATCTAGTATTGTTTGGTGATGGATTGGATGATATTGGATGGAAACTATGACCCTTTGTTTGTAACAATCTCTTGAGGAAATACAAATATGATGAAGATGTATTCATATAAAAAATATGCCATAGCTTGCTCTATCACTTTTGGAAGAGCCTTGGCCTTAACCCATTTGGTCACGTAATCAATACAACTAGGATATATGTTTTCTTTTTATATGGTGGGATGATTGGCCCCACAAAATCTAGGGCCCATTTCTCAAAAGGTTCTACCATAAGTTGAGGTTGAAGAGACATATCATTTGACTGTACAAGTCGTCCCATTCTTTCACAACTATTACAACTTCTCACATACTTTTTGGCATCCCAAAAAGGGTAGGCCAATAGTAGTCTAGATGCAAAATTTTGTTGGTGCTTCTTTTGTCAACAAAGTGTCCCCCACAAGGTTCATTATGACATGCTTTTAAGATGTCATAAATCTCATTGTACCAAACACAATGTCGGATGACAAAATCTAGTCATGTGCAAAAAAAATGTACTTGAACCTTCACTTTGTTTGACAATTATTTGTTTGCTCTTTTCGAGAAATTTATTTTGGAAGCTTCCATGTAGATAAATAGTTAGTGATATGTAATGTTCCCAAGCAGAATTGCCAGGAACTCTAAGTCTAATGATTGCTTGTTTGTAGTGTTTTTGTTTAATGTTTTGTAGATTGTTCCTCAGATTTGTGCATGGAGTGGATTTTAAAGGTTTTGCACCATATAAATGATGGAAATGGAACAATAATAGAATATCAACAAAATCCAAGTAGAGTTATACAAGAAAGTATCCACAAAACAACATATCTGACCTTTATTTAATATATATGCTATCCTCCATACAAGAGATGCACAGATCTGAGAGAGAGAGATATGAAAGATACAAGTGTTGTGACTAAATACTCTTCCAAAATACCTTGCAATAAGTAGGAATGAGTCTTCCTATATGCCCAATGGTTGCATGCAAGTGGATAGGATCAATTTATTTCCCTTTAAGCTTTGACACCTCCAAATATGGTTGATTTTCACACCAATTGGTTGTAACAACCCTGGGAAATTTGACTTCCTCAAATAAAGCCCCCAATCCCTTGTAGAAGGCTGTCAAAATGTAGATTTGTAGATGTAGTGCTTATATGGAGAGATCCCTCAGCTAAAATAATAGATTTAGTCCTCCAACTCATTGAATATCCAAGGAGCAGTGCACCCCTCTTCATAAATTTTCCCAAGTGCCACAATAAATAATTATGCAGAAGAAACCCCTCCAAAATAGATGAGAAAGGACGCTCTAGGGATGGAAACCCCTTCTAAAACAAGTTTGGACTCAAAACTCCTCTCCACTAGCCAAATCAAACTCTCCCTTCATCAACAGTGCGCCCTACCTACATAAATCCTCTAGATTTGTGCCCTGTCTCTTGAACCCACTGATGGAACTAATCTAGGACTGAATAAAATGGTGAGGGTGGGATCTTTAACCACCTTAACCAAACTTGGATTAGGAACAGAGGAATCTTTCACCTCCTTGCTTATCTCTAGGGTTTGTTTACTCAAAACCCTCAAACCGTAAGTTGGATAGCTCAAGAAACAAATGAGAGAAAATGACATGAATGGGGAGTGATGCACCCTCATCTCTCTTTTATGCATCCATATTCTAATTTTCACTTGAGTTACTTTATTTATTCCTAAAGTCATTACTTTATTTTCTCCTTAGTCAATTAACCTTTTTTTTCTACTTTTACCAAAGTCACTTTAATAATATAACATTTAGATCCTTAGTGACCCTGTTGCACCTCTTAGCCCCCTTTTTCCTATGAGACTATAGTCTAGAGGGGTGACTAGACTACTAAGTCTTCCATTGTTCTTGTTAAGAAGAGGGGAACATTTCACGATATCTGCAAACCACATAGTGTTAATAGATACAACAAACAAACGTTAATTAGGGAAAACATCTTCAACTGGAATTGCATCCCATCTGGCTTGGAAAGAATGTTGGAAACAAAATTTTCTCTCCCTAGCTTCTCAAGGACGGTGATGTCAAACTTTTATAGCAACAATAACTATCTGGTCACTCTACCATTAGTAATAGGTTTATTCAACAAATAGTGGATGGAAAAATGGTTAGTATGCATGCATATAATGTAGACAATGACATAATGATAAAATTTATTAATAGCATGGAAAACAACAAGAAACTCTTTAGCTTGGTGGGTTAGCTCGAGTGGTGAGTGTTGTGAATTACAAGCAAGAGGTCATGGGGTCAAGTCCCTTTGTTGGTTGCCTCTGTAGATATTATTGGGTCTCACTCATTGTCCTTGCCAGGTTGGGTTGCCAAAAATGTAACCGGTCGGTTTACCTCCCGTACCATCCTCAAAATGAGGGCAGTACCTCGAGGGTTTCCCATGATGTGTATTCCATAAAAATAAAAATAAACGACAATCTCCTTCTCAGTTACTGTATAGATTAATTTTGTCTATGCAAGATTCTTGTTAATGAAGTATAAATCATATGTTCAATGATATTTCTTTTGAACAAGCATTGTACCGATGGCAGTATCAGAAGCATTTGTGGAGATATGGAAAGGTAGAGATTAGTTTGATCCTCTCAATACCAATGTTATGCACAAAATTTTCCTCGAGTGTTTCAAAGGAAAATTGACATTGGTTAGTCCAAAAAAAGTTTTGCATCTTTAGAAATAAATGTAAATATTAAAGGGGATGCTATATTAGTGAATTTTTCAATAAATCTATGATAACATGCTCCAAGAAACTAAGAACATCCTTGTGAGTTTCAAGAACAAGAAGGTTTGAAATTACTTCAATTTTGGATGGATCTACTTTAATAGTTAAAGGATAGATGTGATGGTCGAGTACAATTCCTTCTATCAATAACTTGAGGCATTTCTCGTGATTGAGAGAGAGATTTGTTTCCTAACATTCTATGAGAAATTTCTCCAGGTTGTTCGTGGATTCCTCATAAGTATCACTATACACTATAAAATCATCCATGTAAACTTCTACACAAGTATGAATCAAATTTGCAAATATACTAAGAACATCCCACTAGAAAGTGGTAGGATCATTGCAAAGTCCAAAGGGAAAGGATAAATATACATAAGTTCCCCATGGGCAGGTAAAGGTGGTCTTGTCTTGATCCTAGGGGGGAATATGAATATGATTGTATCCACTAAACTCGTAGAGGAAGGAGAAGAATTTATTTCTTGCTAATGTATCAAGGACTTGATCAATGAAAGGTAAAGGGAAATAGTCTTTTATAGTGGCTTTATTTAACTCTCTGTAGTCAACGCAAATGTGCCACTTACCATTTCTTTAGGCAAACTTACTAGTGGTTAGACCCATTGACTATTTGAGATAGGATAGATAAAATTTACATTCAACAATTTTTGTAGCTCTTCTTTCACTATATCCTTCACATGAGGGTTCATTCGATGTTGGGGTTGTCGAACAAGATTCATTTTTAATGTAAATATGGTGAGTACAAAGACCAGCATAATCCCTCTCATATTGGTGTATTCTCATGCAAATGCACCACTTATTTTCTACAATATTTTAATCAATTGGTCTTTTTTAGAGGTTTCTAATCTACGACTAATGTTAAGCATCCTTCATGGAATTTCTATTAGCATACAATGAGATTCTGATACAATATATAGAGAACAATGCATGGAATTGATTTGCAATGATAGAGTAGCTAATGGATAGTTTTCTTGAGTATACTTGTCTAGGATATGACTAAGGATGAAAAAATTGGATGTTGAAATGAGTAGGGATTGGCTATGAAATTTCTAATCAAATCATCTTCAATCTTATATTTAATAATCAAAGCCTGGTCAAATGTGAGGAATGGTTGAATAATCTTGTCATTGCTACCCTCATTTTCTATCCAAATAGGCATCTCGTGATTTGTGGAGGGCTTGACAAGAGGATATAGGGTGAGTTTCTTAGTGAAATCACTATGAGATATGGTCATATCTCCAAATATACAATCAATGTAGGTGTCTACAATAGCTAACCATGGACTACCCAAAATCAATGGGTAACCTCCAAGGTTATATTTTGGTTAAAGTACCATGAAATTTATTGTGTATTTCCAAGAATCCAAGCATATTACTACATCCTCAAGTATCCCTTTGGGCTTAATTATAGATTGATTAGCTAATTGAAGGAATGTAGGAGTTTGTCATAAATGAGGTAGTTGAAGTTTTTCCATGGTTTCTTTAGTCATGACAATGATGGTAGCCCCTAATTCAATCAAGCTATTAGGAATAGGAATGTTGTTAATGTGAAGATCCACTATGGGGCTTCCTGGGTCAATATATTTGGTCATAAAATTCTCCCTAAGCATCAAGTTAGCTAGTTGAGCAATAACATGAACAATTTGGGGATCTTTCTTCTTCCTACCAGGTTTCCTCAAACATAATTCTCTGACAACTTTGGCATAGATAGGGACATCTTTGATTGTCTAGAATAAGGGTTTTTAACACACACGTTCCATAGCTCCCCCAAGAAATCAAACTTAGGTTGAGTAAGTGGCTTGTTTAAACTTTCGAAGTTCCCTCATAGCTACCTCAAGATGCCAAATAATTCCCCATGGAAATTAAATTGTATCCAATAATGAGAAATTCATCATTCCCCACCATTAGGTCCAACCTCTTTGGAGTAACAACCAATCCAATTGTATCTATAGATTTTATAAATAGAGGAATTTAGATTAAGAATACCTCCTTGTTAGGGTTTGTGGTCCTAAACATTTTTTATATTGAGTCATTGGGAATATGCTTAGAGTCTAGTTTACCTTTGGATGCTTTTGACTTCTCTTCTAAAGGGAAGATGAATTTTGATATCTAAAAACAATATTTTCCCTAGAACCTCTTTTGCAATGAAATTCCTTAGTGTTGTTTAGTCTTTTGTAAGAGAGTTCTTCGTCATTTTCCATGAATCTCTATAAGGTTCCTTTGATTTGGCCATGCGTAGTTTATCCTAAGAATGTCCCTTGGTCTTGATGGCATTGACTTCTATATTACTTTGGGTTGTGATCCAATCGAGTTTTTTCTTTCTTCTCCATTTAACTGTTTGAAAACCTTCTCCATCCATAACTTTGAGATTATACATCATTTTATTTTTAAACTCTCAAAGTGCTTAATGGAATTGACCTCTCTATTACTTTGGGTCGTGATCCAATTAAGTTTTTTCTTTCTTCTCCATTTAATTGTCTGAAAACCTTCTCCATCCATAACTTTGAGACATCATTTTCTTTTTAAACTCTCAAAGTTTTTAAAAACAATTTCTCACAAAATGGCTTGAGTTGTGGATATCTTGTACTCAAAAATTGGCATTTTCATAGTCTAGCAACATCTTGTATCCCCAAGGATTCAATCATGATGCAAAA
>ML781034.1:1181832-1203751 GCA_009831015.1 Picea engelmannii | reverse complement strand
GAGAATAAACAATATTTGGAGGAGTTGTTGCAAGCATATAGAAGAGAGTTCCAAAATCATAAAGGGATTCCACCTAAGAGGGAAGTGGTACATAGGATACAATTGTTTCTTGACTCCCCATTACCAAATATTGGGATATATAGACAATATGTTCTAGAAGCAGAAAAAGTGAAGAAATATTTGTAGCATCTACTAGAGCGGGGATTAATTCAACTAATCACCTCACCTTATGGGTCACCTGTCATCATAGTACCCAAGAGGGATGGGACTTGGGGAATGTGTATCAATTACAAAGCTTTGAACAAGATCACACTCACAAATCAATAGCCTCTGCCCAAGATTGATGATTTGTTAGATCAATTGTCACATGCCAAGAACTTCACCAAGTTGGATCTCAAATGGCGATACCACTAGGTATTATCAAAGAAGAAGACACTTGGAAGACCACCTTCAAGGAAAGACAATGTTTGTATGAATGGCTAGTCATGGCTTTTGGTTTATGTAATGCACCAACTACATTTATGTGATTGATGAATGATGTATTGTGTTCCTAGTTAGATTCATTTGTAATAGTGTATTTGTATGACTTATTCATTTATAGCTCTACCTGAGAATAAAACATCTCACATATTATGCAAGTGTTAAAGACTTTGAAAAATCATTAGCTACTGGCTAACCTTAAGAAATGTGAGTTTGTTCAGTAGTCATTGGTGTATTTTGGGTACGTGATTGGTGGAAAGGGACTCAAGATAGATACCATGAAGATGGAGGTCATCCTCAAGTAGTTAGTTCTTACTTGTGTCACTGAAGTTATGAACTTTGTTGGGGAAACACATTACCTAGGGAAGTTCATAGCATACTTTTTAGTTGTAGCTATGCCATTCCATGCCATAACAACTAGTGGGGAAATAATCTATAGAAATCTTGTGATGAGATAAAATGGAAGATCAATCAAGCATTGATTCTTTTATAACTTAACTTGCAAAATCCTTTTGAATTGGAGATGGATGGAAATGGATATGCTATGGGAGTGGTATTGATGTAGGGAGGTAAGATGATTCTAAAATGTTTCATGGGGGAGTCCTAAAGTACCCTACGTACTCTATGCCCCAACTCAAGCTACCAAGAAGTGGAAGCACTATTTAATAGGCAAGGAAACCATCATCCACATTGATCACCGACCACTGGAGTATTTGCAAGCCTAGAGTGAGCTTTACCAAAATAGACATTATAAGTGGATGGGGTTTTGCAGCAGTTTCATCTAGTCATCAAATATAAGAAGGGAAACACTACTTGGAAAACATGCTTTCAAGGTCACCCACATCCAAGATTATAGATTTGGGAACTCTTATGCACATGGATCCTTTTACCCATGATGCATACAAAGAGGCATGCATAGAAGATGAGAACTTTAAGAAAGTTTTTCAACAACTACAAGACCAAATTTGTGTAGAAGAAGATGATGGCTATAATCTCCAAAAAGGGTTGCTCTACAAGCTAGACAATCTCCATGTTTCTAAAGGTAAAAGATTGTAGATTATTAGAGAGATTCATACCTCCAAGGTTGCAAGACACTTTGGTGAAGACAATTTCCAACTTACAAAGGTATGTGTATTGGCCCAGAATGAAAGAATATGTAGCTCAATATATTAGAGGATGCATACTTTATTGTAACAATAAGCCCAGTAATAGAAAGAAAGGGTTATACCATCCCTTGTACCCACTCGACCCTAGGAAATCATTTCCATGAATTTTGTGGGTGGTTTTTCAACAAACAAGAAGGGAAATGACTATATGTTTATGGTAGTTGATAGATTCAACAAGATGTGAATTCTTATACCTTGTGCAAATACCATCAAAGGACAAGAAGCAACAAACATGTTCTTTAAGAAGATCTAGGTGTACTTTAGGAAACCAAGGAGCATCATCTCATATAGGGATATTAGATTTATCGATGCCTTTGAGACTACAATTTAGGAAAAGATGGACAACAAGTTTAAGATATCTACAACATTCCATCCACAAAAAAATGTGTAGATAAAAGTAGTCAACAAGATGTTGGTTCATCTTTTGAGGGGTTATGATGCAGGTGCATTGAGAGTATGGTTATGGGTAAGCCAAAGGAAACCCAGGATGGTGACTAAAGATGATCCAAGGGGAGTAAAAGGTATAGGTATGCATATATGTGATGGAAGAATGGTTGATGAACCATGTATGAGAAAAAGGTTTCCTAGAGAATTGACAGATACAGTGGCTGGAAACCCATGTATTCTAATGGATGGTAAATTTTTTATATGGACTTCAACAATGTTTATGTTTTACAGATACAAGATGAAAGTTGAAGAAGATCGTGGATGAAGAATGAAGAAGACCAAAGGTCACAAAGACAAAGAGCATAGAAGATGAATATGGAGCCAGTTCAAAAGACCAAGTGAAGAAGAGAAATAAATAGGTTAAGAGTATTCAATAAGGGAGAGTATGAAGGAAAAATTCCTACTTGTAATCATGAATAATGTTTAATAAATATAATGGAATTGTAATGATGTACACTAATTATAGAAGTCTACATATGAATTGGAGATGAGGAGAAATGAGAGAAGTTAGGGATGAAGATTTGTTGAGATATTCATGGAGATATTGTGGAGAAATTTATGGTGATAGTTATGCATTTGGTTTGAATAGAATATCTAATTATGAAATAGTTGTTATGGTTATTGATCATTATATAAGGGACCACTTGTACATTAGAATGTAACACACAAGAATGATTTAATTTAAACTAATTTCCCCTTCAAAGGTTTCTTGAGCATAAAATGTCGGTGTCCCTTGCTTTGTATAATGTGTTTGTGTGTGTTTATATGTTTTGAGTTGGTTGTATGCATCATTTGGTATCAAAGCGATATATTTTCTTAGACAAAGAACACACATTGCAGAAAGGACATCCCAACCACTACATCAAGTAAGGTCACAACCATAACAAAGGAGAGACTGAGGTGCAAGTGGTAGTGCAATGAGCCAAGGCATGAAGTGCATCAATGAGATCGAACAATTCACGATTAGAGGTTGTTGTAGCATGGAAGAGTGTCATACAATTGAAAAATATTTGAGAGTCTATTGAAACTTGGTGCTAGTGGGAAATCCATGGATTGTTGTTGCAACGTGGAAATTAGCATTGTGCTATGAGGTGGTTACCGAGGTGTCGGGAAAGCAAAATGTGGCTATGCATTTGAGTAGTGGAAGGTTTATTGAAGCTAGAAATAGGAACTTAAAGATTGTGTTGTTGTGTTTGATTTAGTGATGAATTGGTTGCTAGGTTTCTGTGTATGTCTCAAAATACTTGTATTTGCATAGCTATGGACTCCATGAATGGTAAATGGGAACGAATGAGTAGATTTATTGCTATGATGATTCGATCATGTTGGTATTCAGTGAAGATGGATAATAACACTAATGTGTAAACTAATGATTTTTCCAATAAGAAAGTAATCTTCTTATATATTTGTTGAATTGGCTATTGAATACATCAAACTCCAAGATCATTGTGTGTTGATTGGTGCATATTTGTTGGGCCTTAATGGTGGTATCTTGTATGACCAAGGATCATTTATAACCATCCATGTTAATATCTATTATTGAAGGAGTGTTGTTACATGGTGAGTGGTACCTACATGGAGTTGTTGCATTACATGTTGTTCACATGTGTTTATCTTGTAGTGAATTGTTAAAGAGAACTTTATTGGTAAACACATGCGTGGAGTTATGGGTATATTGACAAGGCAATGGGGGTCTTATCATGTTGTTGCTTGAGGGGCACAACTCGACTCCCATGCTTTCAAGGGATTGATCCTTGAACAATGGTGAATCTCTTCCCAAGAGGATAATTGGTGATGAACAATGAAAAAAAGGTCAAGGAATCGATGCAATATTTGGCCAAAGACTAGGAACAATCATGCCCATGCCATATTGTGCTATCTAAGGAGAGTCTCGGTCTATGCAATGGTAGACACAATAGAAGTAGTGGACCATAAAACTGAGAAATCCATGGTGTCGTTTGTTTAGAAGGCATGGATTTATAAGGAATACGAGTCTACCAATGACGTTTTGTAGTTAGACGATGGGGTAACAGTGCCAGAGGTGAATGAAGATCAAGTTCTCATTAAAGTCTACGTAGTAGCACTCAATCTTGTCAACTTTAAGAGGCGACAAGGGAAATTTAAACCCATTGACTCTCCTCTTCCCATGGTCCCAGGCTCTAGTGTTGTTGGCATAGTGATAAAAGTAGGCAACAAAGTGGAAGGGTTTAAAGAAGGTGATGACGTGTATGGAGATGTAAATTAAAAAACATCGACATGAATCTGGTTTGCATTTGGAGCACATGCATAAAATGCATAGGCGAGATCGAGATGATTAATGGTAAATGGATCAACAGAGAAACATAAGGAGGAAGACATAAAATATGATGCTTGTTTTTGAGGGGGTATATAGAGGGAGTTCAATTTATATTTGCATTGATCGTGACATACCATGCAGATAGAAATGGTGTGCATCAAAAACTCAATTGAAGGAAAATTATATACAAGAGAAATTGGCTAGAGCTAGAGGGGTAATGATTACAGATGAAGTTGAACACCAGGTCAAGAATTCTTTAAAGCAACTCATAGGCGAAAGAGTAGAGTATCGTTGGTTTGCAACCATTTGGTTTTGAAAGAAATGATGAGAATGCACCAACAGTATTTAATGTCCATGTGCCTGAATGTTGTGTGGGTTTCACTTTGGGATCTATCAGTGGTTATTCGTGAACAAGTTGTAGAGGCTTTATGTGCTTGGCTATGTGTTATCAAGAAGTCTGAGTCGAGGTGGCAGGTGCAATGGTACTACCGCATGATTGAAGTAATTCAAGGATGGGGTTTGAAATAATATTAGTCATCATAACATACATGGGTCGTTGTTTGTAGTAGTTGAGCTCCCAAGGAATACTAGAGAATTTATGATGTCACGTGCTCTGCACTCCAACAAACTATATAGTGGATTTGTCTCTCTTGGTGAAATAGTTGTTGAGATTCTCCCAACAATTGCATTGTCAATGTTGGTGACCAACTAGAGATTGTGAGCAATGGGAGATACAAGAGCATGGAGCACAGAGCAGTCGTGAACGTGGAGAGACCAAGAATTTCAGTTGCAACAATCCTTGCACCCTACAAGACCAATGAAAGTATGGATAATATATGTAATTTAGTTTTTTTTTTTTTTTAAGAAGGATGTGAGAGTCAAGAATGTTAAATTGTTCCTCGGAACCTTCTAGAAGTGTATATTTTTGGGTTAGAAGATTCATGAGTGTAAAGAAGTTCTTTTGCACTATTTTGGGAGACTTGGGAATAAAATCTAGCTTTGAATATGTCAAATTAGAAATTTAAAATGGTTAAGGTTGAAGGTTCATAGTTATTGATGTATTGAGTCAAATTAAAGTTGAAAGTTATTGGTGGAGAGCTAAATTCATATTGAGTATTCATAGTCAAAAGTCAAATTGAGAGCCTAAGTCGAGTAATTCCAAAGGTTCTACTCATGTAATGAAGCTTTTGTAAATCCATAACAAAATTACGTTGAGTCAAATTCCAAGTTGCATTTGAAGCCAAAGTTTAAAAGTCAAGTAAAAGTTCGGAGTCGAGAAGAAGTTATTGATGTTGTAAGAAAAATGAAGAAGGGTGCATGATCGGTGTTACCCAACACCCCAAGTTATATTTATGAGTCTAAATGAAGTTTGTTGACATAAAGTGTTGAAGTCAAGTGAAAGGTTGGAGTTTATTGAGATCAAATTCAGGTGTGAATTATAGATCCTAATTATGTCATTGTCGAAGTCAAGTTTAAGTCATGTCAATGGTGCATCAATTAAGTTTTCCAAACCATGGTCATATCTTGTCTTGTTGGACATTGCACAATCCAACAAGAAACATATTTGTATGCATGTAATTGTAGTTGTAAACAAAGAAGAAGCATAATTGAAAAAGATGATGTAATAAGAATATTGATGCAGAGACAAAAGAAGAATTTGGTGGCAAGAAGAATCTCTACAACTATTGAAGAGTGAGGAACAAATAAAAGCTTTGAGAGAAGGTCCAAGGTGAATAAGGACCATAAATACCAAAAGACCAAGTTCAGAGAAAGAGACAACCTAGGTGAGGTATATAGTAAGGTGAGAAAGATTTGTTGAGGAAGAAGGAGAGCATATTGAGGCTCAGAGGAAAGTATAAGAGATTGAGAAAGAACACGAAGAGCTTAGTAGAAGGAAAATTCCATAGAAAGGTGAAATAAGGTGCAAACCTCATGACAAAAGCAAATGACAAAGGAAAGTTGAAGCAGAATGCAGACTCCTGGATTGAAGAATAAAAAGGCAAGGAGACATTGAAGAGGAAAGGATGGTGAAGGGTGAAGTAGAGAAGATAATGGCACAGAAAAATGGACATAAAGAATGAAGCAATAAAACTGGAAGCAATGAGGACAAGGAAGAAAGTTTGATGTAGCAAGAATAGAAGCACGGAAAAAGGGAAAATTGAAGCAGTGGAAGAAAAATGCAAGACACAAAGAAGAAGCAAGAAGTAAGGAAACAAAGCAAGGTAAAGAATAAATAGTATTGTATGTTGATGTAGATGCAATAAATCCATGAAAGAGACGTCCCTAAGTAATTTAATGGTCCTTGAATAATGTTTGAAAAAGGTCTTGGTCTTATGTTTGTATAAAATCTAGATTAGCCTGAAATGAAATTGTGTGTACATTATGTAAGCCTGATGAGGCATGTATCCCCCATAATTTGTATGTTGAAAGGTTCATGGTTCTCTAAAAAACACTTTGTGGTGTAAGGTTTGTGGAAAGAAAAAACCACTTGTCATGAGAGAGAGCTCGTTGAAGAAAATGAAGAAGTGATGAGTCAGAAAGAGAAGATCGACTATGGGCATAATCATTGATTTGAGGTAGTCCACAACTGGCAAAATATTTGAGGTGGTCCACAACTAGCAGAAGACTGAGGTGACTAGAGAGATTTCAAGTCATTAAAAATGGACTTGAGTAGTTGAGCATGAAAGGAAGATTGCAAGTCATCAAAAAGGGATTTATAAAATCAAACTGTGAAACGAAAGTTTGTGAGATGGAAGCTACATCCAAAGGAAGAGTGGTTCAGAGGATCCAATCTACCAACATTTATGAACTCATGGAAAGGAGCCAATGAATATGACTTTTGTTCCTTGGTAGTATGATATAGGTGCATTGGTGGTATGGTTACAGGTAAGCCAAAGAAAACCCAAGATGATGACTAAAGATGATGCAAGAGGAGTAAAGGTATGAAAACATGTGATGGGAGAATGGTTGATGAACCATACACAAGAAAAGGTTTCCTAGAGAACTGACAGATACAATGGTTGGTGACCCATGTATTCTAGTGGATGGTAACTTTTTTATATGGACTTCAACAATGTTTATGTTTTGCAGGTACAAGATGAAAATTGAAGAAGATCAAGGATGAATGTGAAGATGAGGCCAATTCAAAGGACCAAGTGAAGAAGAGAAATAAATGGATTACAAGCATTTGGTAAGGGAGAGTATGAAGGAATAAGTCCTACTTGTAATCATGAATAATATATAATAAATATGATGGAATTGCAATGATGTAGACTAATTTTAGAAGTCTACGTATAAATTAGAGATGAGGAGAAATGAGAGAAGTTAGGGATGAAGATTTGTTGAGAGATTCATGGAGATATTGTGGAGAAAGTTATGCATTTGGTTTGAACATAACATATAATTATGAAATAGTTGTTATGGTCACATGTTATCATATAAGGGACCATTTGTACATTATAATGTAACACACAGGAATGATTTAATTTAATATAATTTTCCCTTCATGGGTTTCTTGAGCATAAGCTCCCAGTGTCCCTTGCTTTGTATAATGTGTTTGTGTGTGTTTATATGATGCAAATTGATCGTATGCATCAGGTTATAGTTAGAAGCATACAAATACCTGGGATGAAAATATGATCTATATTCAACACTCTTATAACAAAGCAATCCATAATTATGTGAGTAGTTTCCCTTTCAAAACTTGCTTTCGATATTTCCCTCAATTTGCCTTGGATGTTTTATATGGACAACAAGTAGGAGTGAGTAAAGACGTCATAAGAGAAGGATTGAAAGCAAAGAAATTTCTTGAAAATTTTAGGCAAACCCATTTGCGAGTACATGAGACATTGAAGAAGTCACAAGAAAGGTACAAGACTTTACATAATTTGCACAAAATTGAGAATACATTCAAGATTGGAGATAGAGCTTGGTTGTAGCTAAACAAAAAATGTCTATATGTTCCTAGTAAGGGGAAACATGACTTTTGGCACATCGGGTTGAAAGGACACCTTCCAGGAAAGGAAAAAATGGTACTCTAGGGAGACAATAGAGGAAAAAATTCCTCACCTCATTCAATAAAATATTTTTGGAACCAAATGCCTCCCTTGATGGGGAGGCATGATCCAAAATGGATCATTATATAATTTATATCTATCTTGGTACTTTCTGGGAGGAAAAATTGGAGGAATTGGCTTGCAGAGCCCATTTTAGTGGTAAGTCTTAGTTTGAAGATTTGAGTCTAATACCTCTAAAGCCATTTTGAGGCATAAAATGAAACTTTTTTGAGTCAAAACTTTGTGATCATGCTTACAACCCATTGACATTGTTCTACATATTGAGACCTTTCCAACAATGTGAAAATATCCTCAATCGGAGTTCATATGCAGAAGTTATGCCTCCTACAAGTTGATCTACCTTATTGACCACCATGATATCGAGTGGATGTTGCATCATCCCCCATTACTCACATGTGAATATAGTCACATGTGGGATTTCAAGAAGATTTTCTAGAAGGTCCAAAACCCTAACACTATTTGACGGTTGAGGCATGCAAAAACCCTAACCCTAGACGACTATCAAACTATGTTAAATACTAGGTCACTAGGAGGAGAGGGGGTTCCATTCTCTTATCATTACACTTGTTCCATAGTTGAGAAAAGCATTTAGGAGTGGGATTTGTCATAATAACAAAGGTGGAAGAATATTATGTAGCAATTATTCAGGCCATAGTGTCAAAGGCAACTCCATAGTGAGTGCCCCTTTCTTTCTACTTGCATTTTCATAACTGAAGAAAAGAGAGTAGAGCATAGGCCTCACCCTGTAGTTGGGTTTTCTCCCACTTTGGGATTCCCGGGATACATCTTGTCTTGATTTGTGTGGATGGTGTGTTCATTTGCTTGTTATTTCATTTTCAAATTTCAATTTTTTTCATAAATTTGAGTAATAAGCTAGTGATAATAAATTAGAGATCTAAGGAAATAAACCTGCATAATAAAATATTTCAGCATAATACAATATATGTTTTGAAGAATTGTTCCAGTGGAATATCCATGATAGTTTACAAATCACCAACGATAATCAAATTGCATTCAATACCATGAATAAAGGAAGTATCAATTTGGTGGTTTGTTATGCCACTTTATCATTGCTTGGTTAGGGCGCACATATGTTGTGTTGGGTTATGATTTTGTAGGATCTTGTATCAACTCCATAACTAACTATTTGGTTTGAAATCCTATAGTAATGAATTCATGGCATCTTCTATAGCTAGTTGCTTAATTGGTGGTCCCATTGAATCTTCATCAATTGCCCACGTGGCTACATGGTTGGTGGTTTCATAACTTCTTCCATGGTAGACCTATGGGCATCTGCAAATTTATTACAAAACCCCTTAGAATAATGCACAATTAGTTTTTTAAACATAAGATAAGTTTAGATAGCACATGATTTCATTTAGATTCAACAAAAATCCACAAAAACTCCTAAAAATGCCTCTTGATTACCTTATTGTAATAAAACTTATTGCATTCATTGTGATGGAAAGTAGTAGATAATATCATGGGAAAAATGATAAGTAGGTAGGGAAAAATGGGTAAATGAGGAGAGAAAAATGATAGTAAAAAACATGCCAAATTTGGGACTTATTGGCTCCCCCAACCCGATGTTGTTGCATGTCCCTTGTGCAACTGGATTTCATCATTCTGATTCTGGAAGGCTTGCATGGACATTGCTCCAATGGAATTTTACATGGCCAAATTTTGTTGGATCATAATATCCTAGTCTCCTTTCAATTGTTGACCAGTTAACAATTTCCTCGTAATCACTCCAAGTTTCAATAACTTTATAATAAGACTTAGAATGCCACAAAACCGAGTAGTGGAATCAAAGACCAATCCATTGATTTCAATTTCTTCTTAAATATTCCAAGTAGAGGGCAGCTCTTGTTAATGAAATTTTGAAATGAGTGTATCCTACAAGTTCTTGTTTCTACAATGAGAGTGGTAGAATTTCCCATTGTTTATGTGCATCAAGAAGAGCCTCAATGGCATACAAATTTACTACCTCTTCATAATGATATTGTGAAAACTCTTTGATTTTTTCGCATCTTGGTTATGTTGTTAGAGTCCCTAAAAATTGATGGTGATCACTGATTATCATGGTAGAAAGAGGGAATTCTCATCAAATAATTAAACTGGTAGTGTTCTTGGAAATATCGAAAAGATCCCACTCTTTTTTCCATTGCACCTTATTATGTCGATAGGCGTATAGCTATTGGCAATGGGAACAATTAATGATCTTTTTAACCTTAAATCCTAATTTGATGGTTGTGCATTGAAGATGTTGGCATATTCTTAGTCGTCCTCCAAAATCAATGAGTCAGATTTATTGTTCATAACTTCCTTGCATTTATGAAGGCATCAGTTAACATGTTTACTTTTTTACATTTACCTAATCACATTATAAAATTATTGTAAGAATATATAATTGCCATGTTTAAATGATTAAGAAGGATTAATATCTATGCAAGCCACGTTTATATCATTAAGAAACACTGCACACGTTTCATGTTGTCGACACCCATTCATTTATGGATTCTGAACTGTCTCGTTAATTTACTATGCTTTGATTTCTTTTACTGCATTTAGGTTTTTAATGCTAGCAATGCATGCCTAGACGCCTTCCAAGCCACAACCAAGCGCCTCTCCAATGCTCGTTGTAATAGTCTATCGACTTTGATCAGCCACCGGTTATGTGGCTGTGCTAGTTAGTAATAAATGGAGACAATGACCTTAACTAAACATCCCCAACATAAGGGTTGGTATTCCATCTCAATTTTGTTTGCAGGAATAAATTGAATAGATATAACTCACAAAGCATATTGTGTTCTTGAGGGATTGGGGTAGAGTAGATCATAATAAAATCATGAATTTGATTAATTTCACAAGATTGCCTTGTAGCCAAATCGATGAAATCTAAATTTTGTCCATTGTTCATGAAGAAAAATGGTATATTTCCTTGATGGTGGTCGACAAGGAATCCCATGTAGTTTTAGGTTGTAATCTATGTGGACTTCCTATAACCTTTGTTCCTCGCATTGTTTATTGGATTTTAATTTTTCTTTCCACTTTTTCTCTTCTATTAAGTAACTATTGGCCCATTGGGTTTTCATATTTTGTATTTCATGCTAGTGGGTTTCTTTGAGAAGGACACCTAAGTCATATAATTCCTCCATGCCTTTCCATTTTTTAAGATTATTCTTAAGAGAACTGAACTCATGAGCATTTACAAGAATAGCATCCAATATGCCATTCACAATTTGTTGAATTTCAATAGTAGAAACTCCTTTTGTAGCCATAGGAATTGTACGTTCAACATAAGCTTCTTGATTCTGAATAGCCTCCAAAAGAGTATGTAGACTTGGTTGTGTTATAAAAATCCCTTTTCTTCGTTTTGATTCTAATTAACTTGCTTCAAAGTTTTTTTTGTATTTTTACCTTCAACCTTTTATTAGCTTGAACCAAGTCAGCATAAGTGGGCCTATGTAACATGTAAAAATAAGTGGGCCTATGTAGCCAAAACCATTTAAAACTTTTTGGGACAATAGAATGCTTACCTCTTCACATTTTGTGAATGTTGGAAGACTCAACCATATTTTTTGTAACATCCTTGTGAAAAGGATTCTATAACATACCCTTCCATGACTTCTATAGTAGGTTTTTCAAAAGCTCCTTCAGTGGCCATACCCTTAGTCACTCTTCTCATATGTTGGAGTTCAATTCTTCTTGTTCTTATGTTGTGAGTAACAAAAGTGTTAACCTCTTAGATATCATCTTGAACAACGTCATCCTAAATTTGGGGTTCATATATGAATTCATTCCATGTGTGCCTCTCATGAAGAAAAGATGCTTACACAAATAATTTTATTATAAGGCCATGATGTGATAGAATCCACTCAGGATTTTCACTTGTCTCACATATTTTTCCATAGAAAATATGGAAAATTGATGAGGTTATGGAAATCAGAGTAATGATGGTTATGCCCTTTGTTTGAGTTGCTAGAAGTAAATGGACAAGTATAGTGCATGTTCATGGAATTGACATATTAATTTTCCAATTCAACTTATATAAATGATGTTAAATCCATTCATATGCAAGAATAGGAAGAGAAATAGGTTACCGAGGTTTTAAGAAAATTTCAAGACTTGTGAATCATAAAAGATAATCATAACGTTGCCTAAACATAGCCATGATGTATTGTAGTTTTGGTTTTGTTGTGGTTGAAACAAATAAAGACAAATCTTAACCTGATCATTCGATAAACTGTGTCAAAGAGTTGATACAAGAGCTATGTTCTAGAGGTTCTATAGCTACCAAGATCATCTTTGTATAATTGAAAATATGCTAGAACAAAAGTGTTCCTCAATGACAATCATTAGAGAATCTTTGTAGCCAAAAGCAATTGAAAACTATAGATGGTATAAAGCTCTGGAGCTGGAAGACGAAGAGTTGCATCTGAGATATGAACATTGAAAACTAAAATAAGGTTCTATAGCAAGCAAGGGAAACTTAAATATAAATTTTTGAAACAAGTTGAAGGTCTTACAAACTAATACAAAGTTTTGTAGCAAGCAAATAAAGGTTCGCAACTGAAATATGACTCTAGAAATCCCTTTAGATAAGAGCTATAGTGCAACAATATACAATGATGATTTGGATATTGTGTGTTTTTTCTTTGCAAACTTTCTTTGTTAGCAAGTTGATTTTCAAACAAAGCCTGTTTAACTATTATCCCAAAGGGATTTTTTACATTCATAAGTTATTTATTCCAAGTAATTCCAGCCAGAGAATAGTTTTCTAGCATTCCAAGGTGCAATGGTTCCTTTGGCAAGTATTCATTTTGGATTTATTTCTTTATCTCTCTTTTTTTAATGCATATGTAAAGAGAATTGGAAAATCAACAAGTGGTAGGTGTAGGCGACATAATCATTGTATTGACAACCTCCATTTTTTTATTGATTTGAAATATCATTGATGAAAGCATCCTTGGACAATGGATTATAATATAACCTTAATCGATAGTCATTGGTCATGAGAGGGGTCCATTCCTCATTAATGGTATGCAACATGATGAAGCCATTATCATAGACAATATCAACCTCATAAGGACAAACTTGATGAAGCCATTATAGAGCTTTCCCTTGAAACTCTTAAATCTTGAATCAAAAAACAAGACCTAATCTCCTACATGGAATTTATTTTCCTTGATGAATCTATCATGCCATTTAGCCCTTAGTTGTTGGACAATAGAAGTCTGATGTAAATCTACTCAACAAATTTCATTGAATTCATTAATTTGTTACAAGCAGTTCTTTTAGGCATCTAAAAGATCCATTCCTATAGACAATTCAATTTTTAATGTCTTAAATTCAAATTCAATAGGAAGAACAAAATGTTTTCCATACATAATTTCATAAGGAGTGAAGCCAATAGTATTTCTCCATGTGGTATGGTAGGCCCACAATGTTTTTGGAATCCTACTAGACCAATCCTAGTGATGAATCTACATAATCTTGGTCAAGATAGATTCCAGAATTTTGTTGGTGACTTGAACTTACCCACTAGTTTGTGGGTGATATGGTGTGGAGTATGTTTGATCTAGTATTGTTTGGTGATGGATTGGATGATATTGGATGGAAACTATGACCCTTTGTTTGTAACAATCTCTTGAGGAAATACAAATATGATGAAGATGTATTCATATAAAAAATATGCCATAGCTTGCTCTATCACTTTTGGAAGAGCCTTGGCCTTAACCCATTTGGTCACGTAATCAATACAACTAGGATATATGTTTTCTTTTTATATGGTGGGATGATTGGCCCCACAAAATCTAGGGCCCATTTCTCAAAAGGTTCTACCATAAGTTGAGGTTGAAGAGACATATCATTTGACTGTACAAGTCGTCCCATTCTTTCACAACTATTACAACTTCTCACATACTTTTTGGCATCCCAAAAAGGGTAGGCCAATAGTAGTCTAGATGCAAAATTTTGTTGGTGCTTCTTTTGTCAACAAAGTGTCCCCCACAAGGTTCATTATGACATGCTTTTAAGATGTCATAAATCTCATTGTACCAAACACAATGTCGGATGACAAAATCTAGTCATGTGCAAAAAAAATGTACTTGAACCTTCACTTTGTTTGACAATTATTTGTTTGCTCTTTTCGAGAAATTTATTTTGGAAGCTTCCATGTAGATAAATAGTTAGTGATATGTAATGTTCCCAAGCAGAATTGCCAGGAACTCTAAGTCTAATGATTGCTTGTTTGTAGTGTTTTTGTTTAATGTTTTGTAGATTGTTCCTCAGATTTGTGCATGGAGTGGATTTTAAAGGTTTTGCACCATATAAATGATGGAAATGGAACAATAATAGAATATCAACAAAATCCAAGTAGAGTTATACAAGAAAGTATCCACAAAACAACATATCTGACCTTTATTTAATATATATGCTATCCTCCATACAAGAGATGCACAGATCTGAGAGAGAGAGATATGAAAGATACAAGTGTTGTGACTAAATACTCTTCCAAAATACCTTGCAATAAGTAGGAATGAGTCTTCCTATATGCCCAATGGTTGCATGCAAGTGGATAGGATCAATTTATTTCCCTTTAAGCTTTGACACCTCCAAATATGGTTGATTTTCACACCAATTGGTTGTAACAACCCTGGGAAATTTGACTTCCTCAAATAAAGCCCCCAATCCCTTGTAGAAGGCTGTCAAAATGTAGATTTGTAGATGTAGTGCTTATATGGAGAGATCCCTCAGCTAAAATAATAGATTTAGTCCTCCAACTCATTGAATATCCAAGGAGCAGTGCACCCCTCTTCATAAATTTTCCCAAGTGCCACAATAAATAATTATGCAGAAGAAACCCCTCCAAAATAGATGAGAAAGGACGCTCTAGGGATGGAAACCCCTTCTAAAACAAGTTTGGACTCAAAACTCCTCTCCACTAGCCAAATCAAACTCTCCCTTCATCAACAGTGCGCCCTACCTACATAAATCCTCTAGATTTGTGCCCTGTCTCTTGAACCCACTGATGGAACTAATCTAGGACTGAATAAAATGGTGAGGGTGGGATCTTTAACCACCTTAACCAAACTTGGATTAGGAACAGAGGAATCTTTCACCTCCTTGCTTATCTCTAGGGTTTGTTTACTCAAAACCCTCAAACCGTAAGTTGGATAGCTCAAGAAACAAATGAGAGAAAATGACATGAATGGGGAGTGATGCACCCTCATCTCTCTTTTATGCATCCATATTCTAATTTTCACTTGAGTTACTTTATTTATTCCTAAAGTCATTACTTTATTTTCTCCTTAGTCAATTAACCTTTTTTTTCTACTTTTACCAAAGTCACTTTAATAATATAACATTTAGATCCTTAGTGACCCTGTTGCACCTCTTAGCCCCCTTTTTCCTATGAGACTATAGTCTAGAGGGGTGACTAGACTACTAAGTCTTCCATTGTTCTTGTTAAGAAGAGGGGAACATTTCACGATATCTGCAAACCACATAGTGTTAATAGATACAACAAACAAACGTTAATTAGGGAAAACATCTTCAACTGGAATTGCATCCCATCTGGCTTGGAAAGAATGTTGGAAACAAAATTTTCTCTCCCTAGCTTCTCAAGGACGGTGATGTCAAACTTTTATAGCAACAATAACTATCTGGTCACTCTACCATTAGTAATAGGTTTATTCAACAAATAGTGGATGGAAAAATGGTTAGTATGCATGCATATAATGTAGACAATGACATAATGATAAAATTTATTAATAGCATGGAAAACAACAAGAAACTCTTTAGCTTGGTGGGTTAGCTCGAGTGGTGAGTGTTGTGAATTACAAGCAAGAGGTCATGGGGTCAAGTCCCTTTGTTGGTTGCCTCTGTAGATATTATTGGGTCTCACTCATTGTCCTTGCCAGGTTGGGTTGCCAAAAATGTAACCGGTCGGTTTACCTCCCGTACCATCCTCAAAATGAGGGCAGTACCTCGAGGGTTTCCCATGATGTGTATTCCATAAAAATAAAAATAAACGACAATCTCCTTCTCAGTTACTGTATAGATTAATTTTGTCTATGCAAGATTCTTGTTAATGAAGTATAAATCATATGTTCAATGATATTTCTTTTGAACAAGCATTGTACCGATGGCAGTATCAGAAGCATTTGTGGAGATATGGAAAGGTAGAGATTAGTTTGATCCTCTCAATACCAATGTTATGCACAAAATTTTCCTCGAGTGTTTCAAAGGAAAATTGACATTGGTTAGTCCAAAAAAAGTTTTGCATCTTTAGAAATAAATGTAAATATTAAAGGGGATGCTATATTAGTGAATTTTTCAATAAATCTATGATAACATGCTCCAAGAAACTAAGAACATCCTTGTGAGTTTCAAGAACAAGAAGGTTTGAAATTACTTCAATTTTGGATGGATCTACTTTAATAGTTAAAGGATAGATGTGATGGTCGAGTACAATTCCTTCTATCAATAACTTGAGGCATTTCTCGTGATTGAGAGAGAGATTTGTTTCCTAACATTCTATGAGAAATTTCTCCAGGTTGTTCGTGGATTCCTCATAAGTATCACTATACACTATAAAATCATCCATGTAAACTTCTACACAAGTATGAATCAAATTTGCAAATATACTAAGAACATCCCACTAGAAAGTGGTAGGATCATTGCAAAGTCCAAAGGGAAAGGATAAATATACATAAGTTCCCCATGGGCAGGTAAAGGTGGTCTTGTCTTGATCCTAGGGGGGAATATGAATATGATTGTATCCACTAAACTCGTAGAGGAAGGAGAAGAATTTATTTCTTGCTAATGTATCAAGGACTTGATCAATGAAAGGTAAAGGGAAATAGTCTTTTATAGTGGCTTTATTTAACTCTCTGTAGTCAACGCAAATGTGCCACTTACCATTTCTTTAGGCAAACTTACTAGTGGTTAGACCCATTGACTATTTGAGATAGGATAGATAAAATTTACATTCAACAATTTTTGTAGCTCTTCTTTCACTATATCCTTCACATGAGGGTTCATTCGATGTTGGGGTTGTCGAACAAGATTCATTTTTAATGTAAATATGGTGAGTACAAAGACCAGCATAATCCCTCTCATATTGGTGTATTCTCATGCAAATGCACCACTTATTTTCTACAATATTTTAATCAATTGGTCTTTTTTAGAGGTTTCTAATCTACGACTAATGTTAAGCATCCTTCATGGAATTTCTATTAGCATACAATGAGATTCTGATACAATATATAGAGAACAATGCATGGAATTGATTTGCAATGATAGAGTAGCTAATGGATAGTTTTCTTGAGTATACTTGTCTAGGATATGACTAAGGATGAAAAAATTGGATGTTGAAATGAGTAGGGATTGGCTATGAAATTTCTAATCAAATCATCTTCAATCTTATATTTAATAATCAAAGCCTGGTCAAATGTGAGGAATGGTTGAATAATCTTGTCATTGCTACCCTCATTTTCTATCCAAATAGGCATCTCGTGATTTGTGGAGGGCTTGACAAGAGGATATAGGGTGAGTTTCTTAGTGAAATCACTATGAGATATGGTCATATCTCCAAATATACAATCAATGTAGGTGTCTACAATAGCTAACCATGGACTACCCAAAATCAATGGGTAACCTCCAAGGTTATATTTTGGTTAAAGTACCATGAAATTTATTGTGTATTTCCAAGAATCCAAGCATATTACTACATCCTCAAGTATCCCTTTGGGCTTAATTATAGATTGATTAGCTAATTGAAGGAATGTAGGAGTTTGTCATAAATGAGGTAGTTGAAGTTTTTCCATGGTTTCTTTAGTCATGACAATGATGGTAGCCCCTAATTCAATCAAGCTATTAGGAATAGGAATGTTGTTAATGTGAAGATCCACTATGGGGCTTCCTGGGTCAATATATTTGGTCATAAAATTCTCCCTAAGCATCAAGTTAGCTAGTTGAGCAATAACATGAACAATTTGGGGATCTTTCTTCTTCCTACCAGGTTTCCTCAAACATAATTCTCTGACAACTTTGGCATAGATAGGGACATCTTTGATTGTCTAGAATAAGGGTTTTTAACACACACGTTCCATAGCTCCCCCAAGAAATCAAACTTAGGTTGAGTAAGTGGCTTGTTTAAACTTTCGAAGTTCCCTCATAGCTACCTCAAGATGCCAAATAATTCCCCATGGAAATTAAATTGTATCCAATAATGAGAAATTCATCATTCCCCACCATTAGGTCCAACCTCTTTGGAGTAACAACCAATCCAATTGTATCTATAGATTTTATAAATAGAGGAATTTAGATTAAGAATACCTCCTTGTTAGGGTTTGTGGTCCTAAACATTTTTTATATTGAGTCATTGGGAATATGCTTAGAGTCTAGTTTACCTTTGGATGCTTTTGACTTCTCTTCTAAAGGGAAGATGAATTTTGATATCTAAAAACAATATTTTCCCTAGAACCTCTTTTGCAATGAAATTCCTTAGTGTTGTTTAGTCTTTTGTAAGAGAGTTCTTCGTCATTTTCCATGAATCTCTATAAGGTTCCTTTGATTTGGCCATGCGTAGTTTATCCTAAGAATGTCCCTTGGTCTTGATGGCATTGACTTCTATATTACTTTGGGTTGTGATCCAATCGAGTTTTTTCTTTCTTCTCCATTTAACTGTTTGAAAACCTTCTCCATCCATAACTTTGAGATTATACATCATTTTATTTTTAAACTCTCAAAGTGCTTAATGGAATTGACCTCTCTATTACTTTGGGTCGTGATCCAATTAAGTTTTTTCTTTCTTCTCCATTTAATTGTCTGAAAACCTTCTCCATCCATAACTTTGAGACATCATTTTCTTTTTAAACTCTCAAAGTTTTTAAAAACAATTTCTCACAAAATGGCTTGAGTTGTGGATATCTTGTACTCAAAAATTGGCATTTTCATAGTCTAGCAACATCTTGTATCCCCAAGGATTCAATCATGATGCAAAATTTGCAAAAGGTTTATTGTTAAAAACAACAAAGATCACACAAAATATTGCAAGAGAGAAAGTCTACCCAATCAGGTCATTTTAGGTGTACGGTTTTCCTTGAATGGCAGTGATGAGTCAACCCGCATTTGCCCATAGTAGCCAACAATGGCTATCCTCACTTTCGATTGACAATTGAGTTATGAGACGTTTTGCCACCTTTAGATTAAGAAAAAAATCAATCTTTTTTTTCCATCAAAAAACAATTTAACATTATTTGTTATTTAATATTATATAAACATTTGTTACAATACCAACTATTTTAACCTTTTAAATCATTAAAATTATAGATAATTTTTGTTAATTACCTACTCATCAATTAATACTATATAAAAATAATACATATTGTTCAATTTAGGGTTTGAACTCTAGAGAGTTCAACTTGTGATGATCAAAACTACTAACATAATCGTTTATACCATAGCCTCTTATTCCTAGAGGATAAAACTAATACACTAGAGAAATAATAAAAACTATCCATGTAGCTTGTCTTCTCTATGGTGGTTAACATAAGAGTCAACTATTTTAAGGTAGATTAAGAATACAAAGAAAAAACAAAGATCTTGCATTAGGATTGTTAGCCCTCGCCTTTTGAGGCCGAATCAACATAGATGTAGATCGGTTGAATTGTTTTGAATGCTCGAGCCTCTGTTGTTGGGACCTACTCATCCTCATTTTGTTATTCCATTACTGATTAAATTCCCCAAACTGTTGAGCACTTCATATTTTTAGTCCAGGAAGTCCATTTTTTCTAAAATGGCTTGTCGTTGTGTCCCTTTTTTTCTACCAAATTCATAATGAAATTTATTATTGTGCTAGTGGAGTTCCACCAATTTGAGACACTTGGTGTCTTAGCTTCCAAGAAAGTCTATGTATGGAATATAATTGAACAATCAACATCAATAGGGTTGGTGGAAGTATTTCCCCTCTTTTCCTAAGCCAAATTCTCAATTCTTTCCAATTCATCCTTAATTGAGGTAAAAAACCTCATATGGTATATATCTCCTACATCCATGGTATCCAATTGAGCTCTGGCTTTCTTCTACTGATGAACTTTCTCCTTTAGGTTCTTGAAGGCTCTTGATTGTCCTCGTCAATCTACATTGTTCCTGCTCGCACCCTCAACTCATTCTTGCTTTCCATTTCTATGAACCTACTTCCTCTAGGTTGTTTGTGATTAATTTAACCATGAAGGTTTTCACATTTAGTCATAATTATGTTGAGATTTCCATAATTACAATGTGTTGGAGTTTAGAAACGTCATAATTATGTTGAGATTTGCATAATTACAATGTGTTGGAGTTTAGAAACGTCCAAATGTTTCAAGTGGACACTTCACCCATCATCAGGAAATCCAAACAAAGTTTTTGAAACATAAAAAAGAATGAACCTTTAAATAAAATAAACAAGACATAAAAAATCTAACTAAAAGCTAATATTAAATATTGTCGATATTAAAAAAGACATTATTATGAATTAAAAGAGATGAAGATAAATCCAACAAATATAAAGATATAAAGGGGAATATAAAATATTGGATACTATAAAAAATATATATATATTAAATTATATAATGAAAAAAATTATTGATAAAATTAATTAATTATAAATATTAGTTTAAAAGGAAAATTTAGATAATAATGAAAAAGAAGTCGGTAAAAATAAATAATTATAAAAATTAAAAAAAAGGAGAAATGGAAATAAATAATTATAAAGATTAAACAAAAAGGAGAAATGGAATTTTTTTAGTCCAAAAAGGAAAAGGAAAAATAAACAGAACAAGAATTAGCCTCAAATTGCAAGTTAAATGGAGTGAGTTCTCCCCCAACCATCGCCAAACAGATCATTACAACCAGCAATTGAAAGCAAATTGGTATACGCTCTTTCCAATAAACCTCTCCCAAATCTTTATCCAAACTCGACGTGAGGAGAATAAAAAATACACAAAGAAGATTAATTGGGAGGATAAGAGAATTAAATCGCAATCATTCCATAAATTTTAAATGTCTTAGACGATGGATTTCACGAATCTATATGGCTTTTTCAAATACCGACCCATGTATTATCGTCATTCTCTTAGGAAGGAAGTGGTAAATCAAAATTAAAAAATAGTAATAATAATAATAATTAATTCAAATCAAAATATTTTATTTTATTTTATTTTTAAATTAAAATTTGATACATACAAATATCTTGGAATTGATATTCACCACAAGCTTAATTGGAATTATAGCATTGAGAAAAGGATTATTGGGGGATGGAAAGCTTATTATAGGCTTGAAAACAATTGTAAATCAGCTGAACTTTGGAGTTGGGATAAGAAGAAACTCCTCTTTGAGACTCTTGTTACACCTGTTATTCTTTATGGATGTGAAGTATGGGGCTGTAGTATCTCTCGTGAATC